>APFE030956975.1:170422-231675 GCA_000404065.3 Pinus taeda | reverse complement strand
TTCTTTTATTTTTATGGCTGGTTTTCAGAGTAAGACAGGCCTCACCCCACTGCCTGTTAGAGAAAGAGAAAGGTCAATTGAGGAACCTACTCTTGTTGAACTAAGAAAGGAGATAAAAGGCAAGAAGAAGACCAAGACCCAATTGAAGGAATCAATGAAGCCATTAGTTATCAAAGAGACACCTCAATCATCATCCAAAGAAAAGATCAAGCACAAGAAAAATGCACCTGGGTCAAGTGGAGCTGAACAGATATCAAGAGTAAAAACCAGAAGTCAATTAAACAAAGAAAAGGGCAAATCAATAGCTGTTGAAGAAAGTCCAATATCAAAACCTAGTTTAAATGATTTACTTGAGGCTATTGATTTTGAGCAAGCTAAATCAGTGCATATTGAGTCAATGCACATTGATTTAACTCAATCATCACCAGAGAGCACTAAAAAATCAAGGGCTTCAAAGAGGTTAAGGTTTGATGAACCTGGTAAAGAATTTGTGTTCAAACCATGGAGGCCAGTCACAAGGAAGCAAATTAAAGAAGCTGAGCAAGTGCACGGAGAAGAGGTAGCTGTAAAGGTGCCTAGAACAGAAGTAATTGAACAACTGCCTAAAACAGAGGAGGCAGAGAAAATGAAGAAAAAACCCTATACAAGAAGACAAGCAAGAGAAATGGAGAAACAGCTGCCCAGAACAGAGAAAGCAAAAGAAATCAGGAAGAAATGTTTGAATAAAAAAATCACCATTTCTCAAGAAGCAAAGACTACATCTTCAAAAGACCAGTGGGAGGCAACCGAAAAAGAAGTGGCTGAGATGGAGAGGGCCGTAGCTGAAATCGCAGCCATGGAAAAGGAGGTTGCAAAACTAAAAGCACAGCTAAATAAATTAGTTGCCAAATGAAATTGCAGATTTTAAGTCAGGTGCTGCTCCAAAGTTTTTCTTTATTTTGCTTAAGTTCATTGTTTTTTAAGGCATGTAAGCACGGCTATATAAAACCAGGGTAAAATAGGAGTTTTGAAACCGGTGGCAGAGCTGTTATAGTCACAGAGAATATTGAGACATTCACTAAAGACTGTGTTTTTGAAAAAACAGCAGTTTCGTAGCGCGCTAGGAAACTACTGTAGGTGTTGTTTTTTGAAGAAAATAAATAAGTTTAATGATGAGGTCAACAGATTTTGGAGAAAATTCCTAATGAATATCAAGGAAACCACATAAGGCTATCAGGGCCATTCAAATAATGACAAGTGTCCATCCTTCATAAAGGTAAAATATTTTGTCTTAAGCTATAGCTTTAATAAAGGTACTTTATTACCGGTGGTTAGGGTTTGGCTGAATATGCATACGAGGATTTGGGCTTGTACACCTGTTCAATCAACAAGGCTTCCAACATATCTGGAAATATGGTGATGCTCATCAATTTTGGAGTATCAAAGAGCTGGGAACATATTGCTTAACTTTCGAAGGATGGTGGGAAACAAGAACCGAGAAAACAGGGGTTTGTTCTTATGATCAATGAACCATCAGCACATTCAACATCCAATGCTAATCTTGTTTCTTGCATCCTTATCTCAGCTATCACGGCCAAAACTAAAGGAGACAGATGTCAAAGATCTAGAAAGGAATCATGATACGAGGAGAATAAAATTAGAGTTTAAGTTTGATTAGGACTCTTTGTAATTACAGTTCAATGCTTAGTGGATTTAATGAGTCTGTTAAAATAGATAGGGGTAGTTAATGGCATTCATCGAGCTCCCCTCATGCTGGAGGAGGAGGCTCAAAGTAGTTAAGAATGTTTTTCTATATATAGAGAAAACTCTGATGTAATGAGGGTTGGATGTTTATGCAAAAAAAACAGAGTTTATATTGGCCTGTGTAAAGACTTTTTATAGTAATAGAAAGACTACTTTTTCTTCTCAAGATTCATACTTTGTTCAAATGCTCAAGATGTATGTGGTTTTTTCTTATCCTTCATATTTTACAGCTCTATAGATATACAATCACTCTGAATTCACCTAGTGCTCAGACTTCCTGTGTATATTTATGAGTTGAGGTTCTTTTGAGAAATGTTTCGAGTGTTTAAACATTACATGCCTTGACTTCCATGAATGAGTAGTTGATAGTTTACTGAAATGGTGTTTGACTCCATGAGCCCAATGGAAGAAATGTTATGTTGTATTTCCAACCATCATGTTTATTTAAGTTCTCATTACAAGAGTTAGCCCTCTTAGTGTTTAAATATAAATCAGTAGTTTATTTTGAGAGAGCCCTCTTAGGTTAGGGAGGCTAATCCTTAGCCAAGAGTCTGGTCTGAAATAGTTACATAGAGTCTAACTGATTAGCAGCCATCAGTACTAATTTTGTGATAACAATACAAATGACAAAACCTCCTTTCTATATATAGGAGTCTAAGGAGTCACGATATAACCCAGCAGACCTAACAATAATAATATAAAGCCACAAAAATAACAATAGAGAGATTTTATGGGGCATAGTAATAACAATATGGGGGCAATAGGGGCACAACAATATTAATAAGGGGTACAAATACAATAGTAATAGGGTAATCACTAGTATTATAGGGAGCCAACAGGCAACAATTTCGCCCGGAATCTGGCCGGAGTTGGTTGGATTACGTCCGCCGGAAAACTTCCAAATTGTGTCTTCATTAAGCCTGCCGAGTCAACAAAAGTCAACAAAAACTTTGACTGGCCCGTTCTCCCTTACACGAACTCAGATTGATGAACCATTCACACTGTTGTGATTAGGACAACAAGATCTATGCATTGGTCTTGGTTCAAAAGCATTCTAATTAGTTTTATTTTGAGCTTCCATAAGCCCTCTTTGTCCTATGTGTGTCCCTTGAGCCACCTAGATCACTAGAAGTAGCCTTTCACTCCAACAAATTGTGACACTTTGATGAAGGATCAAATCTACATCCTTTTGGAAGAGTTATAGAGCTCCTTACAAAGTCATTTTGTGGTAATAGAGAAGCCCTAGTTTAAGGGCCATTCCAAAAGTTCATTCAGAGAACAACCAAGAAGAATTTTAAAATGATTGTGCTAAATACCTAAATTAGCATAATTTCCTGTGATCTTGGATGAAAAAGGAAAACAACAATCAAAACATTTGTTAGTCACCTTGTGGAGAGAATCTTGAAGGTTGTACTCATATTGATGAAGGAAGTATCTACACCTTGGATTGTGAAGAAGACCTGTAGCAACACCTAGAAGATAACCTGACTTAGTAAAAGAGTAGAAAACAATCTGTTGAAAGAGTAATCTAGGCTTGGTATTCAAAACATCATTGGAAGTCAAATTTGGGTTTAGCATCAATAGGAAGATCGTGGCAGCTATGGAAGTGGAAATACCTTGGATAATGAAATCAAGTAGAAGGATTTGCAACAGCCTCAAGTGATCATGGTCAACTAAGGTATGTGCATTTCTTTTATGCATAACTAGATTAAAGGTTTTCTTTTACATGTCTTAGGGGTTTCTATGATCATATGGTTTGCAAACTTCATCTTTGGAATCTAGACATTATAAACCCTAGATAATGCTTGAAGTAGGAAAATTGTTTTCATGGAAGAAGCACTAACCCTAATAATTTTAAACCCTAGATCTTGGTTTCTAGGGTTTGTAGGTAGTCCAAGGAGTATGGAAAACCCTAGTGAGAGTGGAATTGGATGGAAATTTGGGTTCAAACCCTAGGGATGATGTTTCAAAGGGAAATATCAAGGAACTTAGGGTTTTCATCTAAAAATCCTAGGAATTATCCCTCTAAGATACCATGGTATCCCTAGTCTATTAAAATTATAATCATGCTCTTGTACTTGTATATTTTGTTTGGTGGTACCTGTCAATGAATATTGCAGAAGGAAGAAAAATGAGAAGGATGACTAAGAAAAGTAGATCTTGTGTTTTCATGAGCATGATGGAAGGAGGGAACTACATATACCATGAGAGAACTAATGATATCAAAGTTCATTGAAGGAAAAATTGTAACTTGGTAATCAAGTTGGATCCTTGGGCACTCTGGTGCATAAAGGTGGAATGAAATGAAGATGGAGTATAAAAACCTCCTCCCACAACTACCCAAGTAACCAACCAACTGGGGTAAGCATGTGATAAGCAGATTTTATGATCTGATTAGACCTCCTAGGTCCACAACCAAACTGACGATCCACACATCCTACAAAATCTCCAGGAGCTAACCCACCTTTCCAGGTGACCAACCCCTGAGGAAACTCAACATTTCAAGGACCTATAGCGCAAGTCTCTACCCTGCCAAGCCCTCCAAGTGAATGAGGGTCCTAGTCACTCCCATGAGCATGACTAAGTTCAAATGTAGCCTTTTTCTTCCAGTGCTATGCCAACGAATATGAGATTTAAGGCTAAATTCTAGGGCTAGGACATAGTCATTGCCTAGAACTTCATGGAAGTTACAAAAATGAGAACAAACATAGAGACAATGATGCCAATATAATTCTTGAACAAATACTTGATTTGACCCCTACTAGACATGACAAACATTTCATCAAACATGTCACAAATATGCATTCTACATGTCTTAATAACAAATTTGAGAATAGGGGTCTTATACTTATCTAAGAATCACTAAGAATCATTTATCCTTTATCACATTATCTGAATTTTCATATATTAGGTCATATATTCATTCCTTAGTCATTTATAAATCAAAACATGATGAGAACCATGCATTTTCACTGTCAGGAAACATATTCATAACCAACATATAAACAACATAAATAATGAGGATACAACATCCATAAGTGCCACACGTGAACCAATACATTTTCTCATAAAATACCAAGGAAAGGAACTCTTATTAACGAATGCAAAATCCAACTCGGTATGGGACTACCATGTTCCACCCATCTGTAGATTGGTTGAGCCAAGTCTCTCTTTAGCTAATCACCCATGTGCCATATTCCAAGCATGAATGTGGGACTCAACCCAAAAGAACAATCCAGGGCTTCCTGAGGCTAAACCACCTCACCCTCATCAATAGAATCAGGCTTTGCTGCAATCCCCACTGAATCACTAGCCCATAAACAAGCATGGATGCCACTGGTTTTCTTCACCTATACCATGAGCAATTTTCCTGTCTCCTAGTCTCTCGAACTTACCTCAATCCACAGTCTGATCTAGGGATCACTAGGCCATAATCGAGACACCACCCTATAAAATTTACCATATATCCCCCCATTTACCTGCTAGGATTCCTAGGCATCATCAAGGGAAACCACCTCTAGGATTTAACATATATCCCACCATTCACTTGTCAAGGATTCATAGGCCCACTAAGGCACACAATACCAGGCTTTACTATAACTCACAGATTGGTTTAGGGGTCACTAGGCCAATGGATTTACCACAATCCACAGTCTAGTTCAAGGATCACTAGGCCATGTGTTCTTTCATTCATATATCCACCTCACTTAGTTTCAAATCCATTTGGAAATCCAGCTCAACCAAAACATGAGAAACCCATCACACCCTGGCAATTCAACAGTAGAAAGGCAAGGATAAAGAACATTGTCACACCTAGAAAAACCCAAGCCCATGACCGTAAGAGAGCCAACAACACATATGTATAACCATTCATGCCACATCTAGCAAGGAAATCACACATGCAAATCGATACTTCCAAGTGAACCTTGTCAGGCCAGGAGTAACTCCAGAAAACTGATTCATTTATTCATTTAGCTAGCTATCTATTATATACATGAATGTGATTGTTCAGTTCATCTTCTCGATGACTGTTCACATTCAGTTCCCCCAATCACTGAGGATTAGGTGTCAACATTCCCCCCCTTAATGTGAAAGGATGTTGGTGAGTCTAGGCATCGTTCTGAATCTTTAAAGCTTTTCTCTTCCAAGCACTTTGGTGAAGATGTCTGCAATTTGCTCATTTGTGGAACAATGGCGGAGATGGATTGTTTTGGCCTCAACATGATGTCGGATCAAATGATATTTAGTATTGATGTGCTTTGTACGATCATGGAACTTTGGGTTCTTGGCCAACTTTATTGTAGAGGTGTTGTCAATCATGAGTGGAGTTGATTGTACTTGTTTTACCTGCAAATCTTCAAGAATTTTCCTGAGCCACACAATTCTTTTGTTGCTTCAGCTGCTGCCACGTATTCTGCTTTTGTTGTGGAATCTGCTGGAACTGATTGTTTGCATGATCTCCAGGAGACAGCTCCTGATCCAAGACTCATAGCATATCCTGAAGTAGATACTCCTCCAGTTTCTTTGTCTCCATCGAAGTCTGAATCAGAGTATCCAATCAAGCTGAAGTCGTCCACCTGTGTATACTTGATTCCAAGGTCTTGAGTTCCCTTCAAGTACCTTAGAACTCTTTTTGCAGCAGACCATGTCCCTCACAAGGCTTTTGCATAAACCTGGAGAGGATTCCAACAGCAAATGAAATGCCTGGTCTGGTAGTAGTGAGGTAGATGAGACTTCCTACAAGCTGTCTATACTTTGTTGCATCCTCAAATTCCTTTCCTTCAATAGATGTGAGCTTTAAGTTTTGTTCCATTGGAGTAGAAAGAGAATTGCACTCTGTCATGCCAAATCTGTTTAACAAATCTCCAATGTATTTCTTTTGAGAAAGAAATATGGATTTGGATGTTGGGTTACTTCAATGCCAAGATAGTAATGAACATAGCCCAAATCAGTGATTTCAAAACTTTTCCCTAATTCCTTCTTTATGGATGCAATGTAGCTTTCATTGTTCCTGTCATTAAAAGATCATCTACATTACCACAAGATATAACAACCTTTTTTGCCAACTTTCTTGACAAATAAAGTTGCATCAAGATCAAAATGATTGAAGTTGGCTTTTCAGAATAATGCTCAGTTAGTTTTTATACAGGCTCGTGGTGCTTGTTTGAGGCCATACAAGGACTTCAACAAGTTTTGCATACTTTATGTTCAAATGTCCTTTCATCAGCAAATCCTTCGGGCTGGGGACATAAAAACATTCTCTTTTAGATTCCATTCAAGAAGGCAAGTTTTTACATCATTTGATGGACTTTCCACCATTTGAGCTCTGTGCTAAAAGAGTGTCCGGATGGTGGCCCATTTTGCTGTGGGGGCAACAGTTTCCTCATAATCGACCCCTTCCTTCTATGCAAAACCTTTTGCCACAAGCCTACTTTGTGCTTGTCAAGTGAGCCATCAGCTTTGTACTTGTTCTTGTAGACCCACTTGCAGCCAATTGGTTTGGTTCCAAATGGAGGATCAACCAGCTTCCAAGTGTCGTTCTTTATGAGGGTATCATACTCCTTTTGCATTGCTTCTTTCCATTCATCATGAGAAGCAGCTTCTTTAAAGGAAGTTGGTTCAAAATCTGTAGACAAGTTCAATTCACAATCATAAGAAACATCCATATCAACAGGTGAATTAGAGTCATCTACATCACCTCCATTTTGTCGATTTGCATTTCTGGTTCCTGTTTTCCAATTTCATCGGGATGAACACTTTCAAGTGTCTTTGTCAGCCACTTTGGGAGACCTTTCTGAGATGGTCCAGGCTATTCTGTTGATTGAGTTGGGAGTGAATCAAGATTGAGTCTCCCAATTCTATCAATTACATCACTTAAAGCATCATCCGTTGTTGGAGTTTCAGACGGGGGAGAGTGTTCTTCAGAAGGAGATTCCACATGTTGATCTAGTATAGGAATCCCCCCTTCAAGATGTGGAATCTGATTATCAAATTCTTGAAATGATTTCATTTTTGCGAATCTATCCAAGCGATCAAGTTGCCGCTCAACAACATTGTCAGATTTGGATGATTCAAGAAAAATTACATCTCTAGATATAACAAACTTTTTATTTTCTTCATCATAGAGGTAGTATGCTTTGGAGGTGTTTGAATACCCCAGGAAGATACACTTACGACTTCTAGCACCAAGTTTGTTTCTATTTACCTTTGGTATCAAAGCATAACAGGTGGAACCAAAGACCCTGAGATGTTTTACCGAAGGAACATGTCCATACCACAATTCATAAGGAGTCTTGTTTCTTATAGCATTAGATGGACATCTATTCTTTATATATGCAGCACATAGAACAACATCAGCCCAAACATTATCTTTACATTTTTGAAGAAAAGCATGGATCGTACCATATTCAAGATTGTTCTATTCATTCTTTCAGCTACACCATTCTGTTGGGGAATATAAGGCACAATTGTTTGACGTTTGATCCCATGTTGGTGAAGATATTGTTCAAATTCATTTGATGTATATTCTTTTCCATTATCAGTGCGAATAGACCCAATATGAGATTGTGCTTCATTTTCAATCCATTTATGAAAATTCTTGAATGTTAGGAAAGCATCAGATTTGTTCTTCAATAAATAAACCCAACACATTCTGGGGTAGTCATCAATAAATGTCATGATATATTTATTTCCATTTGCAGAAGGAACAGGCATTGGACCACATAAATCTGAATGAATAAGTTCAAGCTTCCTATGTGCTCTTGAATGTGAGTCATGAAAAGACTGTTTGCTATGCTTTTCTAGAATGCAAGCATCACATTGCTTAAGTTTTCTAGGAATTGTAGGCAAACCAGCAACACCATTTTTCTTCAATAAGCGGAGACTGTCATAGTTCAAATGTCCAAATTTAGCATGCCATAATAAACTTGATGGAAGTGTACCTTCTTAATGATGAGAATTGTATGAGAAATGTTGTGCATGAGTAGATGTTCCTTGCAGTTTGAGAAGCCTTTCTTCTTCTATTCCCCTCATGACATGTGAGTGACCAGATGCTTTCCTTACCTCAAGCTTGCCATCAAACATATGAATGGAGTTACCTTGCTGGCGGATGTGGACCAAGGACAAAAAGTTTATCTTGAGCTATGGGAGATATAGAACATGATCCATAAGAAAGTCTAGAAGACCAGGCAGTTTAAGCCTGATTGTGCCAAGCCCTGATGGCTTGATTTTTGACTGATCTGCAAAGTATACTGCTCCATCAACATTGTCAGTGAAATCTTCAAAAAAATCTTTTCTATGAGTCATGTGACAGTTTTCTCCTAAATCAAGCAACCAATCATTTTTCCAGGAAGCAAGTGAAGCATTAAACAAATCTTCATTTACTCCAACGTTACATTGTGCCTCAACATAGTGAGCGGATTCAGGTTCTTTACCTTTGTCTGTATCATCAGTTTTACCTTTCTGTTGGTTTCTTCTCTGCTCAATTTTGTCCCATGGTAGCTTGCATGTGGATGCATCATGTGATCCATTTATTTTGCAGCGAATACAGTGTAAATTTGCCTTTTCTCCTTGAGAATGTCTGCCCCCCCACCTCTGAAATATCGTCCTCTTCCTCTTCGTCCACCTCTTCCTCTTATAGAATCTTGAGCAGGATGTTTTTCTTTATGAGCAAGGCACACAGTCTCTTCAGAAGGCTCAGGGGTTGTCTTCTTTCCAAAAGCTTTTTCTCTTTCAGCAAACTTTTTCACGAGAGAGTCAAAGTTTACATCTTTGAGATTTCCATTTACTTGCAAAGACTCAAGATAATTGGAGTAAGTAGGATAAAGTGCCTTGAGAAAAGCAATAAGAGGGATATCCAGCTCAACCTTAGTGGATTTGATATCATGCATTATATACTTTATTTCAGATGCAAGAGAAAGAGGATCATTATTTTGCAGTTCAAGAGTGAAGAGTTTAATCATGAGTTGGATGACTTCAAGTGCAGAATGTGAGTCATGGAGTTCTTTCAATTTTTGTAAAGCTTCAAAGGCAGTTGAATATGATGAAATATGACAACTCACCTCTTTATTTACAGATGTTGCAATTAAAGCATAGGCTTTGTTGTTCTTGTTTTCCCAAATGGCAAGCTCTTTATTTGAGGTAGGTTGTACTGGGTCATTATCTCCTTCTCCGACACACACTCCTTTCCACAACTCATTAAAGATGAGGGTGTGTTGTATCATCTGGGAGCAATCAGGATAGTTCTCCTTGCTAGTGAGAACTATTCCTACCATAGAGATGATTGAATGAATTCTGTAAAAAGAAACTTCTACTAATAGAAAAAATACTTCTGTTGATATACAGTGAAATTGTACTCAAAAGGGAAAAAGTATTTCAAATACTTTATGCATTATGTTTTCTTCAAATTCCTCCAAAGTTTATAAAATTATCCTCATATAATATTTCCATATCACCTCCTTTTTTTTTCTTTTAAACAAGAGCTCCACACACATATAAAGTCAACAATGGATTCAAATGAAAACCATTCAATAAAATCGTAGTTCAATATATAAAAGCGGTGTATATCACTCAATGCATTCAATAACAGGCCCCTTTCGCCCAAATCTAGCAATCAAGACCTCATTATTTTCTACGATGTAGTTCAAACAACCATCATTAGGAACAAAGGCAGAAATCTTCTTTCCATTCTTGATAAGCTGAACTCTAGCACACTTACGGTGTGTACCATATACACAAGCGGTTCACAACCACAACTTGGACAGCGGTTCAATACCAAACGTTTCAATACCAAACAGTAATTTGAGTATCTATGAATCCAGATTTCCTCACTGAACTTCAATGCTTTTACACTTTCATATACTATTTAAGTTTGGATATCATCAACATACTGTCAAAAGCATTAAACTTCTCTCTGTACAATCACACTATCATACCCACATGATCTTTGCATGGTCTCTAAATACAATTAAATTGGCAATACCCAAATGAAGGAACAATGATATAACTGATTTATGTCAATCATGAATTACTTTACACCCAAAATGATCAAATGAGAAAACTACTAGAAAATTACATATGTTGAACGGTTCAATCTGCAACTTGTATGCAGTGTTAGAAAAGGCTTGAACGCACGCAGTTAAACATGGAAAACTGGACAGCATTGAAACCATTCAATATTCAAATGTCACAGTTCAATTGGACATTGTTTTAAATACCATTCATCGTTTCAAATAAACTCAACAGCGTTAAAAACCATTCAATATTCAACGCAGTGCAAGCCACAACGTTTCAAATACAATGCAGTTCAATGGCATTCAAAGGGACATCGTTACCAAACAACGTTACTAGTTCAATGGACCGTTCAATATAGCTCTGATATATGCCAAGAGCACTTCAAGCATCGACAAAACCAACGTTCACTCCAGCGTTCAATCCAGCGCTCAATACAGCGTTCAATCCAGCATTCAATGGAATGGTGTCATACCATGTCAGTGGTCAGAAATTAGAGAATATGAAATGTTTATGGAGTCTGAGCATATTTAAATGAACAGGGTGCAGAAATCATAAATAGAATATGTCAGGGCAGTGTAGGTGTGGCAGATAGAATGTAGGTATGGCAAATAGAATTATAGAGAGAGCAATGGAGCAAATCAGGAGTTACAAAGAAATAAAGGGTAAACAGGGAACTGGCTCTGATACCATGTCAGGCCAGGTAGTAACTCCACAAAACAAACAATTGATTCATATATTATTCCATAGGTAACTCATTGTTATATACAATAGGGAGTGATTGTTCAGTTCATCTCCCGATGACTGTTCACATTCCTAATTTATTTATTTACATAAAATTCCCCAATCATGAAGATTAGGTGTCAACAAGTAGGTTGTATTGAATAAGCTCCATTTTGAACATATTTTCCAGTCTGTCAGTTGTGTTTAGGTCTTGAGTCATTTTTTGTTTCAGTAAGTTTAAAGATAGTTTCTGCTGAGTGTCAAATTTCAGCTTTTGAGAGTCTTGTTTCAGTTTTGAATTAGTCAGTTCAATTATGAGTCTTGAGTCAAAGTTTCACAGTAATTGGTTTTTGGGTGTTTTGAAGTTATTGACTCCATTGCCCAATGGATGAAGGCACTTGTCTTCTCTCCCAAAGATTTACGGTTCTTGGCACCTCCAAGGAGCTACCATCCCCATTGGAGCCAATGTTAGTGTCAGTCTTTGCAGCCTTCCTCAAGTGATCAAATATGCTCTTACAAAGTGGTTTTAGGATGTGAAAGTCAAATTTTGTCATTTCAATGAGTTTTTAAGTAAAATTTGGTCACTAGGTATTAGGTCTAGGGTTTTTTTCACTCCTTCCAAAGTTTTCCAAATGTCAGTCCATGTCACCATTCAGCTGAGTGCACCATCATTCAAAGGGTTTTCATCATCATGTCAAGTTCCAATGGGTCATTTTACACCTTGTTCATGCTTCAGTTGTGCCTAGGTAAGGTTCATTTTCCTCTCCTAGGGTTTTGAAGGTAATTTCTCTTGGATGGTCAAATCATCAACAAAACTTGTATCCTCACGTTCATACACCTTCCCCTATCCTTAATGCAACTTATTAAATACTTCCCATCACTCATATCCCTCAAATTCCTCATTTTCGCACAAACCCTAGTTTCTTGCTACAATTTGACAATTTTCTAGGCTAGGCCTATGTTTTGTCCTTTTGGGCCCCTTCTGCTCACTAAATATTTGAAACTCCACTTTCCCATGCTTCCTAACATCCCTCCCTACTTCCCAGAATGTTCTCAAGAATTTAGAAGCCCATTATCCCCTTCATTTCACTTTTTTGAGACAAATCCCCTGTTCCACACATCTGGATAGGTTTTACTCCAATAATGTTTCTGAGAAATTAAAGATTAACTTGGGAAAAATGAGATATTTTTTTTTCCACAATAGGCCACGGAAGAAAAACCTCCTTCACTTTTTACACAGGTATCATGGTTTTAGAGAAATGTCAAAATACAGTTGCCTCAGGAGAATTGATGCACCTCTGAAGTGACCTTGGGAAAATCAATATTTCTCCTAGATTGGTTGGTTAAATGACTTGTCTGATGAGTCAAATGATAACTAGACACAAAGATCTTTCCAATGCGCTATTCTGAGCTCAAATTGGAGTTGCGGAAGACCTTCAAAAGTTAATTGCAATAGCACTCTGCCTTTAAGCAACCTCATTTTGCACATTTTGACCAGTCTTGGGAGATTTGATTTTTGAAAGGGAAAATAAACTCCAAATTGAAAAATTCAAGTTTTTATGGTATTCAGACTCAATATTCATTCCAATGATCCATCGTGCACCCAATTTGGACACCAAGAAAGCCCCCACAGTTGGTCTGCAAAAAGGAGCATTGCACCTAGGTAGTGGCACGGTGCACTTGCTTGCTTAGCCTACATTTCACTCAAATCATCTTGTAAAGCCTGCAAATCTTGCAATATTCTTCCTTCCATGTATGTGAAACATCCTAAAGTGCCTTTGCAAGAGTTTTCATCCTCCTTGATGGTGTTTAGATAGGTACAAATTCAAACCCTAGTTTGTTACACAGTCCATTGAAAATGTTGTCTAGGGTTTGCAAAAATTATCATTGTTGTTGTTTGCTCTCTACAATCATTTTCACATTCCTCCACTACACTCCCCTCACTTCATATCCCTTACCCCCCTCATTCATAATCATCTATCCCCCTATCCCCAATTCCCTAATACCTAATTCCTATTATTCCCAAACCCTATCACTCCCTAAAAAACCACTATATCCAGCATCAAAACCCATTTTCACTCTTTTATTATCCTAATACACTCCATTTATCCTATTTTCCCATATCCCACTCCCCTAAAGTAACTAATTCCCTCATAAAACCCTAAATCCCTCACTAAATGCTAATCTCCCAAAACTATTCCCTTATTTCCCCAATTTCATTTCCCAAGAGTAAAATCTCTTCATACTCATCACCATTGTCCTCTTTCATCCCTCTTTCATCATCATTTTTTTCCACCATACCTTCATCTCATCATTTTCCTAATGCAAGCACTATGAGGAAGAGACACTTAGTGATAGTTCTATGGATAAACATAAGAAGCAAAGCAAAGGCAAAGAGAAGATGCATGAGGATGATATAGATGACAAACAAGAAAGAAAACAAATAGTTGGAGGATAAGCAAAGCCTAATGGAGCTAGAAATGTTGAAACCGAAGAAGCAAAATGACGAAGAGGACCATGTCACTTTTACTTCCATTGAACAAGAGATAGAGAATGACAAGGAGTCTTGACTTGAGAGGGAAAACATGCACTTGGAAAAGATGATGGAGAAGTCCAACAAAAAGAAAAAGATGTTGAAGCACCTGGCCTATCACTATTTGGCGAGAAACAAAGTTTGCAAAGCGAGAATTAGTACTTTGAAGGCCAAGTTGAGGAAATATTTAAGGAAGAAGAAAGAGCAAGACAAGTTGAAGATCTTGACTAAGGCTTTCTTAGCCCAACATAGCAGTTGATGTGGGACACTCAGCCCAAATTTCAAGAAATTTGGGATACGTTTTGCAAATTTTGAATTTTTGGAGTAAAAAACAGGTTTTTCTGCGCTTTTGCTAGGGACCTCCTTTGGAGGAAAACTTAGAATTTTTGGATTCCTCAGGCAAAAATATTAATTCTCACAGATGGCCAAGAAAATCTGTCAAGTTTGGAGCTTCCAAAAGGGTCAAAAACACCTCAAAAATTCCCTGTTTGCCCCTTTTTGGCCACACAGGAAACAGTGTTGGGAGAACTCACATTTGGAGGGGTAAATGGACACGAAATTCAGAAATTCCACCTGGTCTAGAAAGTAGATAGACAAGCATTTCCAACACGCCCACTTGGATTACATTTGGTGCATGGGAAGGCCTCAAAATCAGCTGCAAAGTAGCACGACGCACATGGACAGTGGCGCGGCGCACGGGATGGAAAATTGACTTTTTGCCAAAAAAAACTCTATTTTTTCGCCTAGTTTTTTCTCAGTTTGACTTTTCTCTCTCTCATAGTCAAACTCATGATGTAATGTGATGTAAATTAATGGACTTTGATTTAAAAATGCTAAAAATTCACTCATGGAGGTAGATACATCATGGAAAGGTAGTTTGAAACTGAATGAATTAGTTTCCTAGGATTTAGGGGCAAGCTGTTCCACTACCTACCTTTCAGTTCTTAGTTTAGATCTTGCTGAAACAACTTCTAAACTCATAAATTCGACCCCTAAAGCCTAGCATGAGTTGTTTTTTGCTTATATCTAGTAGCTTTTTAGTCATTGGTAAGGGTTGGACTTTTGTGAAAGCTTTGAGCAGCATTGTACATTCATCTCTATAGTTTGGCAAAGGAATGGACCTTTTGTGGGATTCTTGTGGCAAATTGATTTGGTATTGTGTTTTCTTCTGTAATTCAAGTTTTACATGTGTTTATGTATGCCATTCTCTCTTTTTTTCAGCTGAACTAAATGAATCAAGGATAAAGGTATAAATCATTGAATTTGCAGTGCTCTACCTAGGGTTTGTTTAGTTATTTATGTTTTCTACTATTTGAAGAGGATCCATGAGACTCTCATGCCCTCTCCAACTCCTCACCAGTTCTAAGACTCTCCATCGAATTTAATTTAAAGTACTAAACCATTTTCCTACCTCACCTCACAGAAACCTTTGCAAAACTGAGTCCATTCCCTGAACCCAAATCTGCCTTTCACATTTGAGCGAGCAAAACATCATCAAATTCAATCACAATCCTTTGAGAACATATCTAGCCTAAAATTAGTCTTTACATCAGTCATCTCAGGCTTTAGAGATCATATTTTCCTAAGATTAACAAGGAGAGAGCCCTCTCTCGACCTGGTAGGGCTAGCTACCAAGTTAAGCGTGCTTTGATGTTACCCTAAATCTTGCCTTTCTCAACCTGAGGTATATTTAGGCCCTAACAGATTTGATGAGGCCTTGTGTGTGTTACTTTGTCATATGATATCTCCGCTTTCTGATTTTGATTTCCTTTATCGGATCGAATTTTTTGACGAGGCTTTGTTTGCGTGTGTCCTCTAGTCATTGCGATATGCAATCTCTGATCACTTTATCGCAATTGTGGAATTATTTGTAATATTTTTAAAGGAACACTTTGTTTTTTATCAAAAGGCTTTATAAAATGAATTATTTACATTTGGATTTTTGATAAAAAAAATTCTTGTAATGAGGTCAATACCAGTTTTATTTATCAACTCACAAATCTAACTAAGTTTATTTAAAAAGGGACCTATTTCATATTTTTTTTTTTATAGAAATGGGGGATTGTTGTACAACACAAAAATTGGTGATTCACTAGAAGAAATAGTTACCTCTAAGAAAATAATATAATATTTTAACCTTCTTAATCTGGAAACCTTAGTAGATAGAGAAAATCTAATATAACTAGGTAATCATAAATTCTGAATATAATGAAAACTATTTTTTCTATCTCTTTCTCATCTCAAAATTTAATTGGTTGATAATGATAAAACAAGAGACTTTTCCAACTTAGCTTGTATAATGACTCTTTTGTCACAGGTAGAGCCACTGCTGCGAGCAAACATTCATAGTCTTGGTAGGGTTACCTTTTAACCATTTGATCATTCATTGTCCCATAAATTTCAGAATATAATTTAAAAGAATGAATGCAAAAGATATGTTTCCACAATTTTTGTATTACAATTTTCTTTTTCCTTATTTCTTTATTTTGTAAGATAAAAAAGCCATTGTCCTGGTTTGGTGGCCAGCTATTGACAATGCCATTCACTGGTTGTAATTTAAATGAACAAATTGGCTCGTGATGAGACCCCTTGTCTTATAATTATAAGCCATTACCCTATTTTGGTATGCAGTGTTGGTAATGTCAGTTGAATTAGTCCCCTATGATTATGATAAGCAGGCTCGTGATGAGACCTCTTATCTTTTATATCAAATATATTTTAGAATTACACTCTGAAAAATCATAAACTTTGATGGATGGGATAAATAATTTTCTCTTTAAGAGAACATGGATAACAATTTTGAGAATTGAAGATGCTAAGATTGAATCAATGTTTTCTTTCTATTGGTAACCTTTTTTAGGCTTCTAAAACATAGAACGATTTATAGTATTTTCAAGTTTTGAGAAGATTTCACAAAAATAAAAATGGCTTTCAGAGTTTAATTATACCTAATTTCTTAGAAATTTTCCTTTTTTAAGGCTTCCATTTATCAAAAGTAAATATTAAAACTATTTTCTTTAAGTGACCTTTTCAAAATAGTAAATACCAATAGAAGGCTATTTACAACTTTATTTTCTAAGAAAGAAAATAAACTAATTATTCACACAAATATAGCCGAAAATTGAATATTTACAAAGTGAGAAGGGGTTACCTCCTCAATTGAAGAATTTTTTCAAAATAAACCCATTGATAGGAAGAGAAACTCTCTTTCTTGATAGATCTTGTAATATGAATGTTGGGCCTATCTTCTCATTGATTTGAAATGGTCTGAGCCACATTTTTTGAAATTTAGTGTGTTTTCCTTTATCCTCGTGGGCTTTGTCCCATTTCAAAACAAGATCACCAACTTGTAATTGTTTTGAGCCAGTTGAACTTGTATTAAAAGAAGACTTAAAAATTTGTTGATGTTTCACATGTGTAATTTGGGCTTTCTCCCTTTCTTCCTCTAGTTTCAGGATCTGACTATGCCTCAATTGAATAGAAGATGAGGGATTTTCTTCAATAAACTGCACTAAGGCTAGTGATGGAAGTACTAAGTTTGCTGGTATGAAAGCCTCCTTTCCACACACTAGATTATTTGGAGAAGTGTCTATTGCAGCCTTCTATATTATATGGTCTGCCCATAGTGCAAATATCAAAGATTTATGCCAATTCTTATGATTCTGATCAATAGTTCTCTTAATGATTTTGATAAGATTTTTATTCGTGGATTCTGCTAAACCATTACCTTTAGGGTAGTAGTTTGAAAAATATTTCAATTTGAATCTTCATTTGATATCAAATTCAAGTATGGAATTACCGGAGAAGTAAGATGAATTATAAAAAATAAGAGCGTATGGGACACCAAACCTGGTAATGATGAACTATTCTATGAATTCAATGATTGCCTCAGAGTTTGCTATCTTCAAAGGAATTTCTTCTACCCACTTAGTAAATTAATCTGTAGTTGTAAGGATATACCTATGTTATTTGGATGAATGTGGAATAATTTCTTCAATGATATCCAATCCCCATTGTTCAAAGGGTTGTTCAATGTTCACTAGTTGCAAAGGAAAAGCTGGCTTCTTTTGTCTTCAACTTGTAGTTTGACATGTTGCGCATTTACTTACATATTCATGAGTGTCTTTAAATAAGGTGGGCCAATAATACCTAGCATGAATAATTTTGTGGGCTATTGTATTAGCTCCAAAATGTCCTCCTGCTGGACCATCATGTAGTTCTTGCAAGACCTTTTGCACTTCAAGTTTTTCTAAGTATCTTAACAAAATCGAATCATAATTCTGTCTAAACAACACATCATCAACAATCATGAATTTTTTTGCTTTTAGTCATTTATTTTTATAGGAAATATTAGAAGGAGCATATCCATTTTTCAAAAAGAATATCAAATCTACATATTAGGATTCAAGATTAATGGTCCTTATCTCATTGATTTCTTCAATATTGTTTGTACTTTCATGTTCTTGAATATTATAAACTCCTACTAAAAACCTGTAAAAACCTTGGTCTTTGACAATCTTTGCTTGTCTAATGTCCAAATCATACTCTTGTAATGTCGTGACCCAATTTTCTCTTTTTTTTCCCAATTCCCTTTGAACTAGTATCTGTCTGACTGCTGAAAAAGGGACTAAAACTTTTGTGTGAGCCTTTAAGAGAAAGGACCGAAAGTGTTTAATGTCTTTGTATATAGCAAATGCTTTCTTTTCAACTTCAGAGTAATTAAGTTCAGCACCTTGAAGGTTTGAACTATAAAATGAAATTGGTTCTTCCAAGTTTTGATCATTGATTTTTGTCAGCACTGCTACGTAAGATGAATTAGATGCAAGAGTATATAAAATGAAATGATTTGAAAAATCAGGGGTGTTTAATGCGGGAGCATTTATGATTTCTTGTTTGATTGAATCAAAAGCCTCCTTTTCTATATGCCCCCATTTAAACACTGAGTTTTTCTTAATCATGGTTTGTAATGGTAAAACAATCTGTGAAAAATCTAGAACAAATCGTTTTACAAAATCAATTTGACCTAAAAATGATTGCATTGTTTTTTTATTATGTGGAAATGGGATATCAAAATTCTCTTTGATTCTATCTGGATCAATATAAATACCATCTTTTGAAACAATGATTCCCAAGAGTTTACCTTGGTCAAGAGCAAAACAGGACTTAAGATTGAGTGAAATGCCATACCTTTTACAATGTTTGAAGATTTGTTTCAAATCATGTGAATGATTTTCTCTTTTCCTAGAGAAAACAGTAATGTCATCCAAATAGACAACTATTGATTTATTGATTAGACATTTGAATTCTATGTCCATCGCTCTCTAGAATGTAGCTCTAGCATTGATTAACCCTAAAGGCATTTTTTGGTAGGCATAAGTTCCCCACTTAGTTATGAAAGTAGTCTTAAATCTATCATTGGGGTGCACCAAAATTTGGTTATGCCCTGAAAAACCATCTAAGAAAGACATTAATTCAGAACTAGCTACTGAATGGAGGGTTTGCTCCATTGTTGGTAGAGGGAATTTATCCTTTTGACTCGCTTTATTAAGATTTTCGAAATCAATACAAATTCTAATGTCACCATTTTTCTTTCTCACTAGCACCATGTTGGACACCCAATTTGAATGTCTGACAGGAAAAATTATATTAGCTTTCAAGAGTTTGTTTAATTCGACTTTTATTTGACTTTCGAGGTTGGGATGTATTTTCCTTAGTTTCTATTGTACTGGTTTTTCTTCAGATGTTATTGGAATTGTATGTTGTATGATAAAAGTATCATATGTTTTCAAGTCATCATATTTCCAAGCAAAGACATTTTTATATCTATGCAATAATCTGATAAATCTAATTCTTTCTTCTGAAGTAAGTCCTAATCCCAGATTGACGTTTTGTGGCTTGTCCTCTGTACCAAGGTTTATTAATTCAAATCTCAAAGTAAAACTTTGAAGCTTTGAATTAGTAACCTATTTAAACCTATCTTTGATGTCATAAAGGTCTTCAAGTTTGACCACTGGTTTAGGTATTGAATCTTCTTGAAGTTTTCCCTTCATTTGAAGATCATGCTCACTTTCATCAATAATTTGATCATTATAGGACTTATTAGAAGTTAATAAATTTAAAATATCATCATCATGATTGAATAGTCGCCAGTTAGTGAAATTATTAGGAATTGATGTTCTAAAAATTAATTCTACTGAAAATCTATCAAGACTGTAATCTTCAGGTGGAAGGAGCTTAGAAGCAACATTGGCTAGTAAATCTGCTACTGCATTCTAGGATCTAGGAATGGGAAAAATATTAAACGCTAGAAAATGAGATACAAGGTCTTGTACCAAGGATTGATAATGTTTAAGGTGACTAGAAAGAAAATGTATAGTATTTCTAATTTGTTTTATAACAATTTCAGAGTCACCAAACACTTTCAAATATTGTACCTTAAGACCAATTGCTTTATAAAGTCCTTGAATCAAGGCTTTGTATTTAGCAGTATTTTTTGTGCATTCAGATTCTAATCTACATGATAACATGGTCTTTTCTCCCTTAGGACTAACTAAAATACATCCTGCTCCTGCACCTTCATTATATTTAGACCCATCAAAATATAATGAAAAAAATGAAGGTTTATCTATAGTTTATTTATAGTTTCCTCAACAATTTTAACACATCTTGATGTATCTGTTTGAGAAAAGTTTTCGATTTGAGATGTGAAATTATTAACTGAGACAGGTGATGATTGAGCAATAAAATTACCAAAGAATGATTCAGATGAATAGTTACCAAGAATGTTATTGTTGAATGCTATAAGCTGGTTTTCTTGTTCAAACTCTGTTATAGTATGAGTCATATGCTTCTCCTGATCAATCTTAATCTAATTTGGCTTTCCTTTATAAGGCAGCCACATGTGAGACCAATTGGTAGAAATGTAACCATGAAGTTTCTTAGACCAGTCTCTACTTAAAATCAAACCATAGAACTCAGGAATATCAACAATTAATATGTCAATTCTCTGAACCACTCTTGGATCAGTTGATAACCTAATGGTAACTGAGTTGATTTCTCCTACTACTTGGACCATAGTTCTATCGAACTGGACAATATGGATTGTAGACCTTTGGGGTTCAATATTCAGTTTAGAACAAACCAAGGCTGGCATTATATTTGAGGAAGCCCCTGAGTCTATCAAGCAATTGTGCAGATTTCTAATATAAATCTTGTAGGTCAAGAGAAAAGGAGGAGTATGAGAATTTGATCTATCTCTGATTAGAACAACATCAGTAGATTCTACTCTACCGGGTGGTGGTTTACTTGTCTCATTAGGAGCTTTGGACAATACAACATTTGGAAGCGGAGAAGAAGGTATTGCATCTAATTCCTTGAGTAGAAATTTTTGTTGATGTTTGAGTTTACTAAGCTCAAACATAGTGATATTTTCCTTCATTTTCTTCATGTCTTCAATGATGTTGTAATCCATAGAGTCTGTAACTACTAATGTTTTAGATACTGAAGGTGGATTGGAAGCTGATGGCTGATTTTGAGTAGGTGTCGCTGTAGACTTCTTTGTGGGAACTTTTTCTTTAGTAGTAGTACCCATGTTCTATTTCTTCTGAGTTACTTGAACAAGTTCTGGAGTGCCTTTACTCCTGGTACTTACTGGGAAAGCTCCCTGTTCATTTTCAGTATCAAAATTGGGCAAAATGAAGTCCCACGTCCCATGACATTCTACAATTACCTCTTCTTCAGTTTCTTCAGATGATAAGACTATATCTTCTTCTTCATCATCCTCAGGGTCTGACTCTACATTGGATATAGCATTAGGGGGTTTTTGATTTTGATTTATTAAACTTTCTAAATGGCTTTTCAGTTGAAGTCTCAGCTACTTTTTCTTGATTTCTATCATTTTATTTGACATAATATTTAGAACGTTTTGTAGGCCTTCCATATCATATGGATCTTTAGCCATTTTCTTCTTCGAATCATCTTTGAAGGTGACATTTTTGGATTTTCTATCTTCAAGAGCAGCGTTCTTTTCTAAAGTGATGATACGTTTTTCTACAGCAAGTGCCTCTTTCATATTTTCTGCTATAGTAGGTTTTGCAGCTCTGTCTACAAAGATAGCTATGTCTGAAGGCAAAGCTGTTATATACCATTCACTTCTAACTTGTTCACTGGGTTTAGAGGCAGTAGGAATCTTCTTTAATATTTTTTTAAATCGTGAATTGAATTCTTTTATAGGCTCTCTAGATTCTGTTTTAAGATTTGAAAGATCATTGATTAAAGTTGCTATAGATCTGTCATCACCGTATTTAGTTAAAAACTATTCTTGGAAAATATTCCAACTAGTAATGGATCCTGATGGTAAGGAAAAATACCAAGAGCCAGCTGATCCTTGTAGGGTATAAGGGAAAAGTCGGACAACCACATCTTTGTTATTGGGAAATCTAGTGTCCACTCGGAGCTGCTAGTCCCACTAAGACTAGTAGCTATCTTGGAAACAAACAAACTAAAACTACTTTTGCTTTCCTTTATGAGAAGTAGATAAGAGGGGAATAAAGGACACCAACCTACATCTTGCACTTGGTTCCCTGCTTGATTCCTCTCCCTTCTGTTAGATCTTCGCCACTCCTTCTTCATCTACCCAGCTTCAAAGAGCACCTATGGAATCAAGGCAGCATAATACTATCGAAGAACAAACATCTACAATCATAAACAATACAGGACCAGATATGTATTGACCACACAAATGCATATATCATCAAACATACAAGAATGTGGAGGAAAAATTGAATAGCTTTATTAATATAAAGAATAGAAAAGAGGATTACAACCAATTTTTCTGACCCAACGTCATCCTCTCAACATGAAAGCCCTTCTTCACCTCATGAAAAGCTTAGATCACCCAACACTCTGATATTACACCAGAAAACCAACATCACTTCCTTACAAGATACAAGATTCCAGCCTCCAGATCTCTGTGATGAGGGATCCATATATAGATGATTGTAGGGGGGTGAGTCAGCTTTTGGGATTTTTATTAATGTCCTCTCTATGATAGTTCTTGATTCCACTTGGAGATTGATGGTCTCTTACTCATCCCTGGGCGAATTTAGAGAGGCAAGTGTCACAGGAGAAGTTTCTAGAAGATTCCATGATCATCCACCTTGCAAATTGTCTCTGCCATTTGTCTACTCTCACCCATCGTACCCTACAGAAGGGTTTTCCAGTATGCATCGCACCTTTTACACTAAGTAGGTGAGATGTATCGCACCGTCTGCACTGAGCAGCCTGTATGGTCCAGTTTTGACCAGTTCTGAGTAGTTTTTCATGGAGAACTTCTAGGAGATGATGTAATTAGTTGACCTTGTTCCTTTAGGGTGTGTAGCAACACTTTTAGGGACTTAGAATCCCTTGGTTTATGGACATGTATGATTGGGGTTGCAATACCCAAAAATGTCTATAACAATCTTCCTCGGTAACTCCTTTTAAGTTGACTGATAACATAAAGTTGTTTATGTGTTCGCCTTCCTATATGCCTACATCTAGATTGAATTTTGACAACCATTTTTCAGGATGGGTTGGAAATGGGTGCAAAGGTGAAAGCATTGTGACTACACTAGGATTGTTCCATGGGTTTTGTGCCATTGTCAAGCTATTAATGGATGATAGCACCGATGACGTTCTAGATGGTTGGGAAGGAGTAGATATTGAGGTTCCAGATGGTTGAGAAATAGATGTTGAAGTTTCAGTACCCTGTTGAACGACAATCTGGAGTGGAAGAGTGGATCGTTGACTTCACACTGGAGATGATGAAATGGATGATGATGATGAGAAAGTTTCACTATCAGAACCTTCAGTTGTCTTCCTTGCTCTTTTCCTTTTAGGTAAAGGTAACTCAGTAGGTTCAATACTGAGCTTTTCACTCTAATGTCTGGTGAGGGGGTGAGAAGGAATGAATTGCGAAGTTCCACCACCTTGGGATAACTCAGATTTTTGTGGTGATATTGAGAATCCTTGAATTTTTTGAATTAGAGATTGCACTTCAGGAGATTCAAGAGTTGATTTATCTAAGATGTTATGGGGTTGAGTAGTGGTTGTTGTTTCCTCAACTTCTCGCTTGAAAACTGGAGTTTCAACATGTGAGGGAGAAGTTGGAGGTGAGGTGGAGGGATATTTAATCTCATAATGGATTATAGATTTGGGTTTACTCATCATTCATACTTCATGTCCTCCTTCTAGTGACAAAAATGTTGATGCCTCGATAATCATTGTATCAACATCGGGGAAAACCACCTGGTCTGGACCTTAAAGGCAACACATTTTCCATTTGGTGTGGTGGCTCTAACTGGATATAATGGGACCAGTTTCCCAATGATTTATAAATGGGATGGATAAGTGATTGATTTTCTAATATCTAATGGGAATGACGGATGATTTATTATAAAATGCAACAATATAAATAACTAATCTATCCCGAGAAGTCTTTCTCTTAGTGCAATTTTTGATGATTCTTATTGACAAGTAGGCATATAGATGACTCTACTTATAAACAAAACATTAATTCATATGATAATTACTTTGTTTAAGTAGTTGACAAAGTAATAATTAAAACATTATTACACTAATATTTATATATCAGACATACATATGTATGAAAGATAACAACTCTTAAACATTCAATAGTGATAAGTCAAAGAATTACTGTGAAATCATATACATATATCAATAATAGTAAAATGAATAAATGTTGGTTCACATAAAAGCATGAAGCAAAAACATAGATAGTAGTGCCATATGTATTTGAGTCTCCTCCAATATGAATTGCATTCAGATCTCACCTTTCAGCTTGGAAACTCTTTTACAGGAAGTAATAGTGCATATCACATAAAAGTATTCTTCATCAAAACTCAGAATTCCGGTCCAGTTTTTATAAAAATAAATATATTGGAAGCACAATAGTGCAACTTCCAATCCAAGTCTTAGTACAAAAATTTGAGGACCCTTTCTAAAAACATGAAAGGGTCTACAAATACTATTAAACTAACAAACTATGAAATAAATTTGCTATGTGATGGTATAACCAAATCACAAAAAATGTGAAAATATTCTCTAAATAAGCATGCTGCAATCAATTAGAATGGTACATTGCATTGGTTGATCATCTCGTGACTTGAGTTGGCAAATGGCTAGCATTGGTTCAAGTTCTGGTAGATGACTCATGTTTGAGTGTAACTGAGCAGTGTATGTGGCATCAGTAATTTCGGGAATCATATGGCTGATTGCATCAGTGAGGCATTTCATTGATGTTCATTGACTGTGTGTTTTAACAAGGAAAAACCAAAAGGTTTCCCATGTTAAAGTTTGAATTCCTACGATTAATTTTTCCCACTGCTCCATCTCCTGTTTCTATGTCTGTTCTAATGCTTTTATCGATGGAAGTTTCCCTAGACAACACTCTGTAATTAAATTTGATAAATAAAGAGTATCATTAATCAATTCAACCATATTGCTTGCTGTCGATCTACATCTCGATGTCACCCTTTTTGCTTTCATTAGTTGACATTTCCATTTAGTGAATAGGATTTCTTTATGCGATTCTAGAATTTGTGGTAGATTAGCAGCTTTTCCTTCTTTGGTTTCTTGCCAAGAAAGAAAATATGTTAATCTTTCATCTACTTGCTCCAATTTTTGTGTCGCATCAACTAATTTATCAATCATAGATGATGAAATTTCACATAGGGGAAGAACGAGTAAGATGTTATGACATAATAGGCTCAATTGATTAGACAATGCTTTGGTAATTTGTAGAGCCTCCAATCTGAATTCTCCCACTTGGGGATATTCTTTGAATCTTTCTATTTGTAGTGATAGTTGAGTAGTTTATTCTTCTTTTGATTTGGTAAACTGTTCATTTAATGATCACAACTTGCTCAATGATTAGGATAGTTCCTGTTGCTTCTGAATTGCATGTTGATCAATCCTTTGTTTTTCTTTCAGCAATTGCTCATTCAATTGATCATTTGACTGCCTCTAGGCTGCTAGCTATTGTTCCAACTGCTCTATCTTCTGATACTTCTCTTGTACCTTTGTTTCCAACAAAATGATTGCTTGGTCCTTTTCCTTGAGTAAACTGCTGACCACCGACGCTTTGTCTATTGTAGCCGCTGTGTATGCTCTAGCATACTGAGAAAGTTTAATGAGATCTTCAGAAGGATTGACTTCTTCTCTCCATACCACGTTTGTTATCTCCATTTGTGAAGTCAAAAGAGGAGATTGATCAACTTTCCTCTTTTTTCCTTTGTATTTTTATTACAACCCTATGCTTAGGGTTGTAGAAGACATCCAAGGGTGGTATTTCTTTTACATGTAAAACAATTTCATCGGATGGATTCTTGGGGATTATTTCTACATCCTTTTGAGTTATGGGTGGACTGCTAGTTCCTTCAGCCAGAACTGTATTGATCGCTAATTTCTGACCAATTATCACCTCAGGTGTGCTAAATCCTTGTAGAATTTTAGTGTTACTGATTATAGAATCAAATTGTTGCCATTCTTTGATCAGTTTGGGATCAACATAAATGCTTGAATCGATGAGTTCACTACTTTTTCCTTGTCCCTGCTCCTGCTCTGGCATTTTTTTTCAGGAATCTTTTCCACTACAGGAGTCTTGTGGGTAGCTTCCTGTTCAGTTTGACTCGGTGGCTGAACTATAGGGGTTGTAGCTAATAGGTCCATAGGCAGAGTTTGAAACCTCTGGGATTTGATCCTATTGAACGTTTCTAGCCCCTCTTCTTCATACTTGATCCTAGCCAATCCTTTAACCTAGAAAAATGTTTCGGCTGAAGCAAATAAATCATCAAATTCATCCACTTCATGATCGAATTTGGCAAGTTTATCTTGAGCGGTAACATTATGGGAAACCTTTCTTGGGTTGTATTGCCTATATAGAATGGTGGCAAGATTTAGCATCTGAATCTTCTCTACCTCTTTCTGTGCATGCTTGTAATTATGTAAAGTAAAAATGCCACATCATAGGGGGAATATAGGCCACATCTATTTCTTGGAATCCCTAAGGATTCTTGATGTCCCTTCAACAGTTATTTGATATGCCAATTCTCGTGCTAACAATTTATCGAGAACATATAGAGGGAGAACATGGGGTTTAGTGAGACTGCCAAAAAGCCTTATATGGGTAAATTTCTCCTCTATGAACCAGCTACCTACTGCTGTCAGGTCAATTTCTGCTTCTTGGGATATCCTATGGGCAGGCTTATTAAAAATAGAATAAAATACAGGTAAAACAAAACCATTGCAAATTTTGTACAGGTGATTTTTATAGTGTGCTTTCCATAATTGTTTGTGATAAATGTGAATAGGATTTAGATCTTGGGAATTCCACTTTCATTTGAGTACTAGGTATTCAGAATTAAAACAAATAATATCCATAATATATGCACTGTAGTAGAAAGGAGGAATGATCTAGGAAGTTGTATATGCATTCCTTTTGTATTCTAATATCTCAGTGGCTAGTCTATCAAACAAAATATTTGCCCAATCCATAATAGAACCATTAATGGTAGCTTCCATTAATAGGACCATATCTATAGTGAATTTTGTAGAATCATGTTGTCCTCACAGTTTACACATCATAGCTCCAGCATAACAATAAGAAGAAGCTAATGAGTCGACAGAATACTTACCCAATGACTCGTGCTTATATTTCTCCGGGAAATGCCTCCATTGCTTGATCAGGTCTGACTCCAAGTCATTTTCCTTTGAAAATTCTTCTGGGAATGCCTTGTTGTATCACTTCTCGGGTGGAGGTAGATGGTACATTTTCCTAAGATCTTCAGGCTTGAATGAGCCGAATATCCTTCCATCTACCGTGGAAAATGTTCTATCCGAAGTTGGGATTTTCTCAACAACCCATTTAACCACATCAGTGTATGGAAAACTTTTGGCCCACGTTGCTATCCTCTGAAGGTATGAATAGGCCAACTCTTTGAGGGTTCCCTCTGAATTGTTGGTTGAATCGGCTGTGGCTTCCACTTCTAATTCCTTAAGCTCCTCTGGTTCTATCAAATTATAGATGATTTCCCAACTAGAATTTCCCAAATCAAGACATGTCGTATCTGATATTAATCCCTTCTTGCTCGGTCCTGGTTCTTTGGCTGCAGGAGTTGTTTTTGCCTTCTTAGATTTCATTCCCATCTTCTCTCAATTCATGGATTCAAAGGAACTCTACACAGGCAATTACAAACCGTAACACAGAGATATTGCCATTGAAAGAAAATATGAAAATGAACAGAATTACGGTGATTGTTATATGATAAATCAAATGCAGTTAAGAATTTACCACAGATGAAATTTTTTAAAGGACTTACTCTTAACTGTAGAATTTAACAGTCTGATCAGGGGCTCATGTCCCAAGTGTCGAAAAATGCTCAAAAATGAAAGTGCTCAAAATTGGCTCAAAGCTGAACAACCGGATAGAGCTCGTCCTCCTGATTCTGGTGACGCAAACGGTTCGAAAAATGGTCGCTGTATGTGAAAGTTATGGCAAAAACAAAAATTGCCCAATAACCTTTAATTTTTGAATTTTCAAAAAAAAATTAAAAAAAGAATATTCCGTAGAATATTCTTTAGAATATTCTTGGGAATATTCCTATTGAACAGCCAATCAAAGACTGCCACATGGCAAGCCTGGAGGCCGCCACGTGGCACCAAGCTGACGTAAGCAAGGGTCATGCGTATGTCTAAAATTTTGTTTGGGGTTTCTGTGATTTGAACCCCTAACCTCCGTTCAATCACTCAAAGGCTTTACCATTACACCACGCCCATATGATTGAAAAGTTAACGGAAACTTTCACATTTGAAGTTTAAAACTGGCAGGGCGGGAAAAGTTTGGGGGCCAGCCCTCCCACCATATGACCACGCGCCAAGAACCAAGGCCCAGCATATAACTAGGCACGAAATCCGATGCTAACCGCCAAGCAACTGCAACGTGGTCACATCCATAAATTGAGCCGGCGGTTAAGGCGGAGATGGCGGAACTTTTGGCGGTGGCGCCAAATTTGGCGGGCAGATGATGGACACAAAGTTGAAGAAGAGTATTGCTTTCCATCTGCAAACAGATGGACAAACTGAAGTTGTGAACAGAACCATTGTGCACCTCTTGAGAGGATATTGCAGCAAGCATCCCAAGCTTTGGGATGAACATTTGCACTACATACAGCATGCTTACAACCGTGCCAAGCACTCTTGCACAAACACCTCACTGTTTAAAGCTTGTTTTGGTTACTTGCCAAAATCGCCTCTTGATTTCATTCTTGAGAAAGATGTCGCCATTGAAGGACATAGTGATGTTGACAAAGCTCGTTCATTCATTCAAAGAATTCAGCAAATACATCAGCGAATTCAAGAACAGCTTGAGAAAAGTCAAGGCAAGTACAAGGAAAGATAAGACAAGCATAGAGTCGATCACAAGTTTCAAGAAGGGGATGAGGTATGGATGTACATCAGTAAGGAAAGAATGCAAGGAGAAGGTAAAAAGCTGAAGCCTATTCGTTATGGTCCATTCAAAATCCTCAAGAAGGTTGGAAATAATGCTTTTCAATTAGATTTGCCTTCCTACATGCAAATGTATTCTATTGTTAATGTGGAGAACTTACGTTTGTATGAACCTCCTTTGATCGTTGATCATGAAAGCGATGTTCAGCTGCCATCTATAGAAGATTTCTTGCCAGAAAATTTAGATGAGCTGAAAGAAAATACAATCCTTGACAGAAGGACACGCACTTCAAGGAGGGGCAATGTAGATTATGTTCGAGTTGGTCTCAAAGGCAGCAAAGCGAACAAGGAAAAGTGGATGGAGGTGGACAGAGTGAGGGCGTTGTACCCTCACCTCTTTAACAAGTAGTTGAAGGCTTTTGGGGTCCAAAAGCTTCCCAATGGGGAGGCGTGATCAGGGGCTCATGTCCCAAGTGTCGAAAAATGCTCAAAAATGAAAGTTCTTAAAATTGGCTCGAAGCTGAACGACCGGATAGAGCTCGTCCTCCCAATTCTGGTGCTGTAAACGGTTCGAAAAATGGTCGCCGTATGTGAAAGTTATGGCAAAAACAAAAATTGCCCAATGACCTTTAATTTTCGAATTTTCAAAAAAAAAAATTAAAAAAAAATATTTCGTAGAATATTCTTTAGAATATTCCAAGGAATATTCTTGTTGAACAGCCAATCAGAGACTGCCACGTGGCAAACCTGGAGGCCGCCACGTGGCACCAAGCTGACGTAAGCAAGGGTCATGCGTATGTCTAAAATTTGGTTTGGGGTTTCCGTGATTCGAAACCTTGACCTCCGTTCAATCACTCAAAGGCTTTACCGTTACACCACACCCATATGATTGAAAAGTTAACGGAAACTTTGACATTTGAAGTTTAAAACTGGCAGGGCGGGAAAAGTTTGGGGGCCAGCCCCTAAGGGCCATCCCTCCCACCATATGACCACGCGTCCAGAACCAAGGCCCAGCATATAACCAGGCACAAAATCCGATGCTAACCGCCAAGCAACTGCAATGTGGTCACATGCATAAATTGAGCCGGCAGTTAAGGCGGAGATGGGGGAACTTTTGGCAGTGGCGCCAAATTTGGCGAGCATCCAGATTTGGCGAAGCTCCACTAAAGTTAGCTGGAGTCCTTTTAGGGGAAACTGGCAGTTTCCATTAAATGGCCATAACTTTGGCTAGGAAAGTCCATTTTGGACGATTTTTTTTTTTTTTTTTGGGTATTTTGGATGTGCGGAAGCCATTGGCAGAGGTATTTTTTCCATCAGAGGTCATTTACATAGGTTTTGGAGCCGTGGAAGTTCTAGGACCCAATAGGGCCCAGTATTGTGAGGACTGTTTCAGGTTGCAGGTATCCATTGGAGGTGAATCAGCAGTCAATCCTAAAGGATTCATGTGTTTTGAATCTAATTTTATAGTCTATTTCATGTGTAGAGACTTCTATTCAGCTGTAATTCCATTTTGAGCCTTTAATCAAAACGAGGACTGACCCATTTGGGAGCCTTGGACCCAGCAAACGTAGCCCAGGAGGGGTGAACTGCTTCATCAACTTCTTTTGCATCTGTGGTTGATTTATTTTGCAGAACAAATTCATTTTGATGTGTTAAACAGTAAAAGGAAATAATTCTGCTATGCTTGAATGGATCATGAACAACTGAAAATTTCACTTGTTTCTTTACTGCAAGACATGGGAATGTTTTAAACATGTTTAATACTGAATTGAATACCTTACAAACTTTTTTCAAGTAGCTTCAAATTCAGATCATAGTCGCTCAAACTGCCAATCATGGTGAATTAATACCATAAATATCCATCTCGTCAATCGTATAACAAATGATTATCTCAAGCATGCTTCGAATTTCCTCGATTGGCGATCGGCGATAAATTGCAAATCGCAATTGGGAGTTTCAATGGGAGAGGTGTTATGACTTGCAATGAATATCTCCAATTGCTGAAAAGTGATATTATAATAAAGTGGAGTAATATGCATGCAAACTACTTTAGCATATGTTTCCCTCATGAAATGCGCAGCCAATTGATTGATCATAATTGGGGTTTGGCTTGTGATTTATCCCTTTGTTAACGAACATCTTTGATTGCCGATTGCAATATCCTTTATCGGAGCGGAAGATTTGATGAGGCCTTGTGTGTGTCGCTTTGTCATATTATATCTCTGATTTCTGATTGCGATTTCTTTTATCGGATTGGAGGTTTTGATGAGGCTTTGTTTCTGTGTGTCCTTTAGTCATTGCGATATGCAATCTCTGATCACTTTATCGCAATTGTGGAATTATTTATAATATTTTTAAAGGAACACTTTGTTTTTTATCAAAAGGTTTTTTAAAATGAATTATTTAAATTGGGCCTTTTGATAAAGATTTTTCTTGTAATGAGGTCAATACCAGTTTTATTTATCAGCTCACAAATCTAACTAAGTTTATTTAGAAAGGAACCTATTTCATATTAATTTTTTTTACAGAAATGGAGGGTTGTTGTACAGCACAACAAGACTTCATCCATTCAAGGGAATTCGTGAGGAAGGTGGTCTCCTTGACAAATTTTACAAGGGAAAATTACTTTACAGTGAAATTCACTAGTGCCACCTCCCAGACTCTAAGGGTTGGATTGAGACTCTTGAGAATTTTGATTATTTTTCTTATTTCTCTTATTATTCTTTCTCCCATTTGATTTTTGGTTTTTATTTGGTTGAGTGGACTTCACCATGAGAACATCAATGGGCTACTCAGGAGGGGGTGCTTTAGCAGAGCCAGACGCAATTGTTGGGGCTTGAGAGGTAACATTAATTGCACAAGTTTGGAAGCGGGTTGGCTCGTAGAATTGGAGATGGAATTGATTGCACCATCAACATGTGACCAAGAATAAGCTTGGGAGGGTCAACATAAGGCCTAGGGGCATTAGGCAATACTTCGGAAACCATACCTGATTTTTAATAGATGAGATCCAATTTTTGGCAGCCAAAATAACTTGTTTTTTAGTAACAACATGAAACATAGACATATCCTTAGAAATATTAGGTCAGAGAGATCGAATGAACCATTTACGTGAGATCTCATCAAGAAACTTGGTTCTCACTAACCGCTTGCAACGACACCACTCATGAATATGATAAGAGATTAACATGGCATCATCTCACTTTAAATTGGACAAGAGGTGAGAGTTGATATCATACAGAGTAGGCAACTAGAAGTGTGTCAATAACTTTAGAGAAAGGGGGGCAAAGTCACCATAGGAGGCAGTATCTAACTCAATATACCACTTTGTGGCATCCCTAGTTAATGTATGTTGGAATAAGCAAAGTTTAATAGAATTATCCAACAAAGAATTGGAGGAGCACCATAAGTGTTAGGTGGTAATGTGTGCAGATGGATTCTCCCCGGGATTTCCTTCAAAATTGGGAATATCAAATGGTAATTTGGTGGGCATGGGTGGCCACAAAGGACCACGATAGATGGGGTCATTAGTCAATTTCACCAAATACGATAAATTGAGAGAAGATAAAAAAGGATTTTGAAGCTGAATAAATGGGTCATAGGAGGGAGAATCCCCTAACCAACCATGTGGCGCCCCCATATAAGGAGTGGAGTGATTCACCTACTAGTGAAGAAAAGGGTCTACCCCGACATAAGATTGTTGTGGGCTAGAATGACTAGTAAATGGATGTTTCCCCCAGGGGTAAGTACCACCAAAGAGAAAAAGACCCTGAAAAGCATGGACGTTGATGGGGTTGTACCCAGGGATCGAAGAAGGACCACTCTGTGTAGTAAGACCAACATAAGGGGGATAACTCGTGTAAGAAACGGTACTAGTAGTGACATTTCCCCCAGGTAAACTAGCCCCTCCAGTAAAGGTACTAGTAAGTGGCACCCCTCCAAAGAGCGAATTGTACCATGTTTGTGACATACTAGAAGTGGTGTTACCCTGACGCTGACTAGGAAAACCTGATGACCCCCCCACCCCCCTCCCCCCCGCCACACACATATTACTAGAAGTAACCATGCCTACCTGAGGGACATGAATAGTTGGTTGGGAAAAATGTGGTGCAAAGATTTCTGAACCTACCAGCTAACTAAGTTGAGGTGTCATGGTCATCATAGGAGATGGTGTGGGCATGGAAACATTCAAGAAATTTGTAGGAGTCATAGAAGAAACTGGTGGAATGCCCCAAGAAGAAGTGAGAGGTGTGGATAGAGGAGTGGGTATAGCCACACCAAGAGGTGGAAATGATGTCATGGCAGCTGATACTGCTATTGCAAAAGGTAAGCAAATCTTAGACTCTGCCATAGGGTAAAGTATGGACAAAGGCACGTAAGTGTAGGTTGGTGTGGAACCATCAAGGTTCAACTACAATAACTCAGGTCCAAGTGGATCAGTCAAAGGTGGGTTGGAAGGAGCAATAGAATCGTCTCCCAAAGTTTCGATAGAAACCAAATCTATACCAGAAAGACCCGGTATAGAGTCCATGACTATGTGTTGGTCTAATTCTTGAGCACTGACAGGCACTCTTCGTGTCGGAGTATCTAATAGGAAAAGGACCTCAAATACTTTGAAAACTTCCTAAATATATGGAACTAAGTGAAAACAAGGAACAGAAAGAGATTTAAAATCCAATGTTTTAAATTTTTGTTCAAGTAAACATTATAAACCTACCTTAGAAATCAACAATAATACTATTGACCAAATTAGTACTCAAAACTGACTAAAATAGGGTATGGAGAATGAAAAACTCAAATCCAAGGGTCAAACACTATCATTAAATGAGAAAGGTATGTAAATACATGACCCCTAGAGGGTATGTATGATTTATTCACCATAACAAAGTTTGTATGCATACCAGAACTTGGCCAAATCTAGCAAGAAAGGCACAATAACTAAGCATCTTGATACTATATTTTAAAAGGCCAAACAAATCTAATTAACTATAAAGAAGGCAAATAATGAATTATAACCTACAAATTAAGAACAATAATTAGTATAAAAATCCTAGAAACTTGATGATATAGGTGTACCTACTATGCTTGGAATAGAAACTCACAAAATGGTTTCAAAAGAAATGACTTTGTTAGGGGATGTTTGGGCTAGAAATTTGAAAACTATTTTGAGATATACCACTAATGGGTGCAACATTGTAGTAACTAAGAAAAACCCCTAAATTCTCTAGATAAAAGGAAATGATATGCCATCGAATATTAGATCATCTTCGAGTATGGAGATCAAGAATTACTTGCTAAAGACACATATTATGAAAATTCTATATATGGAAAACAAAAGTGGAAATATTCTCATTTAGTTCTATAAGAACAAAGGAAATCTTAAAGTTAGTGCACAATGATCTGCATGGACATGTACCTATCCCATCATTATGAAAATCTATCAAACATTATGTAAAACATTCATGATTTCTAAAGGAATACATGGATTTATTTCCTTTAAAATAAATTTGAGGTATTTTTTAAATTTAAAAGTGTAATATTCCATCAAAGAGTGAGGGAAAGTGAATATTCTTTAACAATAGAACCATACCTTGATTTCATCTATAAATATGAACCCATTACCCAAAGGGATTCTTCATCATTTGTGAGAAAACAAGTTAGCTTAGTATGCTTGGGGACTTGAAAGTGTCTTTAAAAGCCTCTTCTAGGCCTACTTGTTGTGGTAGGATTTAAATCGAGAGAGTATTTAAACTTTGAGATTATTAGGGATTCAATGTTAACAATCAAAGCAGTGGCTTATCAATTCATCCCTTTCCAAAATTCCTTGAACTCCCACACATGTCCTATTAAAATAATTCTATCAAGAGAACTAAATAGTGAATGGAACCAATTGGCTATGGTGGCTTCCCTGTAGGCCCTATGTTTTAATAAAAAATGGAATCCATGCTTATAATTTAATCTCTTGAGATAAACTAGTATATTTTTAAATGTCTTATTACCAAGAGGCACATGCCTCTATCAAATAGCTAGAAGCAATACTTGATGGATATCAAGTGGTGATCTTCTTAGCTCCCACATAAGTTATATATGGGATAAATCATATTTTATCAATGTGAAAATTTGAAACTTGGCAAGAGATATAGGAAAATACAAACTCTTCTCCCTGGGTGATTACTGAAATAAATGATACGGCACTTGTGGAGTAGGTCAACTAGGTTTGACCACTATAGAAATGAGAGGGCCATTTCAACATTTGGGAGTGGAAATTTCCACCTTCTTTGTTAGTTTGAAAAAAGGAATTGTCGATGCTATTCTTTGGTTTTTTTATGGTTTATTAGCTAGAATCCACTTAAATTACCCATATGTGGTTCTTCATCTTCAATTTGAGAGGCAAACATTTTTTTAAGGATTTATATGGTTTGTGAACTCATAGTGCCTATTGAGTTTTAGCCTTGTTGTGAAGAATATAAATAGATTAGATGTGAACAACTCTCAGCTATGGATAGTTATAAGCTAAAGGAAGTCCTCAATGTGCTTAGTAGGCATGAGAAAATAAATCAAGCTAATAATAATTCCTAGATGGTGCTTTCCTCCAAACTTGTATAGCTAGAGAAATCAACACCTACAATCTTAACATCATGATAATTGTTCATGGGTAAAAATAATAGCAAATTTCCCTAGAGCTTGAATGGAACAATGTACCATCTTTTGTTCTCTCTCAATGAATGGATGCCCTTTCCTTTTCCTCTAACAACTTGCACATTATCAAGTCCTTATAGGTAAATTTTATGCCAAAATAATCTATTCACCTAAAGAAAGAACCAATAGAGATTCGGGATCAAAGTTCTCTTCCTAGAGGGGCTTGAAGCACATAAAAATACCCAATCAATGGTTTTTGTATATATTTTATTATAGTTTGTCTTTTGTGTCAATTTATGAAGCAAACTAAAATTAAGAATACTTAGAATTTCTAATTAAAATGTAAATTAATAGATCTAATAGATATGTTAGTAATATAAATAGACCTAAGACTATCTCTTAATTGTAGCTAATGTAAATGCTTCTACCCTTCATTCAATCATCCTTTGAAGGAATATAATTTCTATTTCAATTTTTTAAATAAATTCATAAACCCATTATCAATTAAATTCTTTGAATTGAAAAGAGTTAACTTATAAAATAAATTGTATATAAAGAAAAACATAGAAAATTTTATTAAAAATATATATAAATAAAATTTAACTACATATTTGCAACCATTATTAAACTCATTTTATGGATAGTAGTTCAACATGCTTATTTAATCTCCATCCCAAACATGCCTTGAGGCTCATGAATGGAAATCAATTAAAAACACAATGCCACCAGCGACACATCCCACTTTGAGGTGGGTGCCTTGGCTAGCCCAATTTAAAAAATATATATATATATATTCCAACTCTTAATTTATTTATAAAGCAGTAAGTTAGAATTTTTTAAAGATCTATATCATAAAAAAATAAATAGCTCAATGAAAAAAAGTAGATTTGTTCTTCAAGCTTTGTTCTTCATTTTGAAAATATTGTTAGACAATTAAGTACCATAGATTACAATAAATGACAAAGACAATTTTTAAATTATATCTATATATATTATATATATATATATATATAATATATAATATATATATATATATTTCACGAATATAATTAAAAATCCTTTCAAAATATATTCCAATCAATAAACATGATGAAAAGATATTGTAATCCAATAGAAGAATTTATTTTCGGCTCTGAAAGTATGGAAACACTTCAAACACTTAAATCAAACTATATATCATTTACATGAAGCTTTTCCCATGCTCCTAAATTCCTAATACTCGAACTAATCAAAACAAGAACCACTGCGAAGTAGCTAGTCCCTTCCAGAGAGACACATTGTTGTATATTTGACCATCAGAGAGATATATTGCTATTGCTATTGGAACACCACCGTTAAATCTAAATCTCCAATGTCATAATATCTAACTTGTAAAGGATCTGATGAGCATTAAATTCCATGAGTGTATCGGTATGTATGTTATGATGATTTTATCTGATCAGTTAAAAGAAAGATATTGGTATTTAATATGATATAGTGATATTGAATTTTTATTAAGAAAGTAAACTAGCTTGCTTGCTTGTTGAAGTGGTAAATTTTATATTTTTCCACCTAAATGTCCAACTCAGCTTCAGAGGAAAACAAAAGCCTAAAATGGTAAACCAAAATCTGGGTGCCTCAATTTCCCACCAATTTATGTTGACTTGCTAGAACTAAATGTAAAAGAAATAATGCAAACAACTTGTAAAAAAATATAAATACGACTTCATTTGGTTGTGCTAAGTTTAAAAGAAAAGATGGAAACAACATGTAAATAGATATGGAAATGATGCAAAGAACATGTAAATGGATATAGGTACAAGACAGTTTCTTCTGAAATATATTATTGTGTAACTTGTTATCTCTGGGTAGAGATGGATTCCAGCAAAGACAAAGACATAAGTGAAATGCTTAGCAAAAATGTCAAAGTTAGAAGATCTCCATAACTAATAATAGTCATTGTTACAATGTAGAAATATAAAACATCAACATTGGCTATGTATTGTTTTTTTAATTTTTAATTGTTATATATATAATTTATTTGTCTAAAACAATAAATATATGGCCAAAACATTTGAATGACATGTGGGTTTGGATGTAAGCCACGTTCCCTGCATGAAAAACCACCTTTCAAACAATAAATCTATGCCCAAGCAAGAAACATTTGGATGAAATATGGGCTTGGATGCAAGCTACGTTCCCTGCTGCATGGAAAACCACCTTTCAAACAAATTAGTAAAACTATTAAAATCACCTCCTTAAACCGTGAACTACCACCTTTCAAAAGATTTGATAAAGCTACTAGATGCATTGTTATAAACCATATAAACCATCAATAAGAGTAAGTAATACGACATGCTAACAGAAACCTCCCGCTCGAATGTTTGGGTGGGAATATTGCAGATAGGGAAGAAACCATGGATTTTACTCAGATTGATGCAACTCCTGAAAATTTCTCCACCGCCTTTGAATCCATCCAGGCTAACAATGACAAGGATCAAGTCACATTGGCTTCAGCATCCTGTCATCGTACCATGAGAATCATGCTTCCTGCCATGAGAATCAAATAATTAGAGCAAATTCTTGTTTGAGAAATCTGCAACATGAGCAAATTCATGTTTGAGAAATCTACAAAAAGGTCAGTTGCTATAGAGTCTTTGGAAGGCCATCTGCCATATAGTCTTTGAGATGTCTTTGAGAAATCTGTAAAAGGTCTTTGGAAGGCCGGCTACCATATAGTCTTTGAGAAGTCTTTTATAAATCTGCAAAAATGCCAGCGGGCTTCTATATAGCATTTAGAATTGAAGAAGAAATGAAGACAAGTTACAACCATGCAAAATTCGTGTTACTGCCCTGCAAAGTTGTTTTCAATATGTGTGATGTCTATTGTAACCTCTTAATTTTTCCAAACATGAAATGTCTTCAAAACTAATGTTAGCATTAAATAATTGAGACTAAAACTATCTAGATCAATTGACATTTATCCTAACTTTTTATTACATTTTGCCTCGATATGAGACCAAATAAGATGTTTAATCAAAGATGTGTCAAATTGGTCAAAATAAGGGTGAGAAGAAACCTATAGGTTTATGTATAACTTGAGGAAAGGAGTTTAAAAATATTTTATAAAAATAAAATTAAAAACATTAGGTTTACTTGAATTAAGTAACTTGTTTATGTGTTGGTTCTTGTGCTAGACTAATGAAGCACTTGAAAATTGATTAAAATTGTCCCTGCAGCCCTAAAGGGGTAGGGACTAATAAGGTATGAAGGATGAAAATCTCAAACCCAAGGGGTCAAATACTGCTATTTTTCAATGAGAAAGGTATGCATATACATGACCCTAGAGTGGACAAAGAGGGCGTATATGCTCTATTCACCATAACAAAGACAATAACAAATTGTGTATGAGTAGTTGAATTTGGTCAACAAAGAAGGAAAACCTATAACTAAAGAAAAATAATTAGTATAAGGACTCTAGAGTTAGCTTTACAATCATTAGTATAAGAACTCTAGAGTTAGCTTTACATACTATGTTTGAAATGGAAACTCATAAAATTGTTTGAGAATAAATGAAGTTTTTAAAGGAGGTTTCGACTATAAATTTGAAACATATTTTGGTATATACTATTGCTAATGGGTATAGCATTTCTAGAGAAAAGGAAATGATATGGCATTAAATATTAGAACACCTTAAAGAGTATGGAGATCAAGAATTACATTCTAAAGTTGCATATTAGATTTGGATTTTTGTGAAGATTACATATATGGAAAGTAAAACAAGTAATATTATTATTTAGTGTTATAAGAACAAATGGAATCTTAAAGTTAATACACATTGATGTGCTTTTATATGTGCCTATTCAGTCATTATGTAAATCTATGTAATTGATTTATTACACACAAAATAAATTTGAGCTATTTTTAAGTTTAAAGGGTGCAAGATTCCCTCAACCAATAATCAAAAGTGAAGATTCTTGAACAAAAGAACCATACCTTGATTTCCTCTATAAGTATGAACCCATTACCTAGGGTGGAACCTATTGGAGGGAGTCTTCATTGTTGAAGAATGTGTAACTAGGTTCAGTATTCATAAGTATGAAATGTATTCTTGTAAATAATAAAATGAAAAGAAATTATTATTAGAGCATGGGTTTCATGCTCAAATTCTTTTATTTTATATCTCAAGCACACATTGAGTGCTTCTAGGATTTGTCCTAGGTTAACAGGTCATTGTCATATATTGAAGACCTTATGGGCACATTTTATGCTGTAAAGAAAAAATTATAAAAAGTGTCAAAATACCTCCAAGATCAAGTCAATCTAAGGAGCTGTCAAGTTGACCTACATAAAGAGCTACACCTACCCTTGGAAGAGCCTATATATAGAGAGGAACTCATCCTCCATTAGACACACTCACTCATCTCATTCTATATGAATAATAGGAAGAGAATAAGTTGAAGAAGAGGGTACAAAGAAGAGCAAGTCGAAGAAGTCGAAGTGCTTGGACTAGATCTATCTCTCTTGTGAAAGTAGAAGCTAACATTTCTGTGTTGGGTCTATCTCTACTTCGATCTTAAAGGAAAGAGGGAAGGAAAGGCAAGTGAAGGTCACTTAGGGCATCCCATTAGCCCTAACTCTTAAGGGAATGCAAGTGAAGGGAAGAGAAGTATATTCTAGGGAGATTGAAGTCTCTAGGAGGAGCAGCAACAATTGCCATGAGACAGAATTTCAGATCTACAGTGGGAGGTCGAAGTCACTGCATGAGGAGGCCAAATTTCTATTGATATTGGAGGGTATTTGTCTGAGTCACTAGGTAATGGTATTCGTCAATTGAAGAATCTATAAAAAGAGAAGAGATTTACAGGTTTGCACAAGAATTTACTTTCTATTTCAGGTCTAGAAGATAAGGATGATAGAATAGCCTTCATTAATGTAAAGGTCATTGTCTGGGGAAAATGCTCAAGTATAGATCAAGCCAAATTTATAGGCATTCGAGAAGGAATACTCTACAAACTGGTGTCTCTTGTGGCCCAAGCCCTAGTTCACATTGAAATTAGCCCATGTGAACTTTGGCATCGAAGATTTGGTCATCTACATTTAGAAATCCTTCCAACCGTAAGTTCCGTAGTAGATGGAAGTCTCAATCTAAAAGAGGATCATGAAAGTGTCTGTAAGGGATATGCATTGGGTAATAATACTAAGAGACCATTTGGAAGTAGTGCTTCATGGTCTGTTGATGGGCTAAAATCTATGACCAACAACTAAGGGGGTCTCTCCGATGTGAAGTCCCAAATAGACCTCACAATGTTTGGGATAGGAGCCCCATATAGTATGTGGGTTTTACTTCCACCATGAATGTTTCTACTCTTGGTTATCAAATGAGAAAGTTTCAGAGTGGGGACAAGAATAAAATGCTCAGGCATTGAAACAAAATTAGCCCAATATTGACAAATTGTAGAAATAGGTACAAACAAGTCTCAACAACAATAAGAAGAGATATGCCACAAGAGGGATCAATGAGATAAAACCCAATCAGACATACACTAAACAGGAACATGCCAGAAGTTAATTGAAAATTAGTTCACAATAGGTCATTTACATGGCATGGAATAAGTAAACATAGATTCAAAAGAAGAACATGCATGCAACCACTATCTACCATCCCATAAAATATTGCATATATGAAAGCACACATTCAAATACAGTGAAGTATCAGACAACTAATACAACCACTATGAGTAAGCATGGGAATCAGTGCCAAAAATAAATAATATATTATTAATGTTGCTATAACTTCAAATACATATCATGCAATTGATCAAAACCCAATAGTGGAACATGGGTTGCTCATACCATTGCCCAATACCAAAACCCTAGCCCCACTGCAAATCCACTTTATTAACTTCCAAGACCTGAGTGGCTCTAGCTCTCAAGCATAAATCAACTATCTATTACTAGCCTCAACTCAAGTTCTAAAGTTCACTTCAATAAGGCATGAGGGTATATTTATAGAGATGAGGTGACTATTCGCCTACAGTGACCCTTGACCTCCCCTCATGACTCTTGAACTTCCTCACTACTCTCTCATGCCAATTACCTAGTACATGCTCAATTGATCTTGACATGACCATTGGCACCATGATGAGAACCTTTACATATTGATAGAAGAGAGGGTGTAAGGAAGAAACGAAAGTTTTGAGAAACCCTGGTGTTGGATCTCATTGTTGAGATTGTTGTGAAACCATGAAGGCCTGAATTGTTGGAATGCCTATCATTGCGCCTTGCATACATCCAATCACCTATTGTTGTTGTGTTTTTTGTTGAAGCCTTAGTTGTGTGGATGCCATGGAAACCCTAGCATCCTTTTCTAGGTCAACATTCTTTCTTTTCCCTGCTATCGACCATTGACATTGACATAATGTCTAAGCACTCTTGACTTCTTCGCATAGACCAACACTCTTTTCCCCTCTCTCTACATTATGATGGAGAAGAAGTGGATGTAGATAGTTTTCATAAACCCTAGAATGCATGTTTTCCATATGTTGTGAGATTGTGGATGCTCAATCATGGGACAATCCTCTTTTCTTTCCATTATGCCTCACTTGCATTCATCTATATTTTGGTGATGTGCCTTTAAGTTTATTGAATGGTTCTTGGAATTTGCAAGGAACCATCTAGCTTGCTGAAGGAAACCATAGTTATGAAATCTCCATGAGACACTCTAATCCCTTTGTGTAGAACCACATTTTGGTCCCTTCCTTCTACCTGTAGGAAAATGACATAGGTCAGGAATACTTTTAAAAAATGAATGATAATGGAAATACAACCAACTAGTTGAAAAAAATTACATTAATAAATAATTAATCTTGACCCATATGTGGTCAATTGTTGTGCCACTGTGTTGTCAAAAAGAGTGCCTTTCATAGGGTCTCCTTATTGTTCTCCAAATAACACTTTGTATATGGGCCTATTATGGATCAATTTTTTAGTGTAGTTGAACTTCTTTGCAAAGCCATGAGCACAATAACTTCTTTAATCACTTTGCATTCCCAAACTTGTGGCATGGTACGTAGGTCTCCCTCAGTGGCTCCATTGCAGCGTTCAGTTGTTGAGTGTTTGCTTGACATTACTCCTTCCATTGAAACAACACCTTGAGTGGGTACATGAAATGATTTTTCCCGTTGGCTCAAAGCCTGGGTGTAAAGCTTCTAGAGGAAAACGGTAGCTTCCTTCACCAAGGTCACACTATGCTTTCTCATGCCATATGGTGTCATCAAGGCAAGTGGTTTTGTCAAGTCCTATGAGGTTACCAATCATTATCCTTCAACTTTGAGGCTCATCCTCTACTGCTATGGGAGGTGCCCTCTTGCTATTTAGGTTGTTGCTCTGACATGTCATCCATAGAATAGTTTTTGAATGCATCTTCGTGTTTTTTCAATGTTGACAATCACAGCACCTAAAACAACCCACAAGTTTTAGCGTATATTCAGTGTGCTTCTATGTGAGAATTTGATCATTGGGGCCTTTGGATCAGTGAAATGAACCTCCAACACACTGCTTATTCCATTCATCATATGTTCTACATGGGTGAATTTTGGGTAGAAATAATATGTTCTATGTCTATGTTTCGATCTTTAGACCCTCATGAATAATAATGTCTCCTTTAGATACGATTACTATCATAAAAACTTCGCATCCATTGCAACATTATTTTTGTGCCTTACAATGTCATGGTAACAACTAGACTACCCATTTCACCCTATTAGTTTGTGCCATTTTATGCATTGGACATATTGAAAAAGGAGGTCACATTAGTCGCATAGTTGCATTATCAAGGAGATGGCCTGGTTTCCACTATGTGACTTAGTGACCTAGGTAGAGGTCGCACAGTTGCACTGCATGAGGGTCGTGCACTTTTTTTTCCTACAAAGTGTGATGTTGTGACTTTGGTGGAGGTGTGATCTATCATCTAATAGAGGTCGCCTAGTCAGAACATAGTGTAGGTGGCATTTTTTGTGGATTCCATGGCTCTTCGATGTGACTTTGTGACTCATCACACTCAAATGAAATCACACCTTATCTCCTACATGTCTGAGGCCTTGTAGTGTGACTACTACAACCTGGGAAGGATTGCAATCAAATGATGCAACTTTGGTGAGTCGCATAGTCACAACACTATGTGGGTCACATTTTAGAGTGTATGACTAGGGTTCCCCTTATGACTTCACACTTTCGATGAGAAGCTTGGGTCACATTTCATAGTTTCTTTACTTAGGATGAAATAATATGTCATAACTATTTACATGCTTGTTTCTTCCATGAACAATAATCCATTGAGTGACATTGACACCATCGTAGCCTTCATAGCTTATGGGACTATGCTTTCGATTGGAAGTTATGAGAGACAATGGTGACTATGGTCATGGGGACACCAACTTGGCCTTGCTTGTAGACCAATTCCTACAATTTTTACATGCCCACCCACTGTAGATTGGTGACCTGAGTACGATGCAGATGGAGTCTCAGATGTGTGATTTGACCAAGTTTAGTGCTAGATTGAAATTTTTTTTTTTTTCTTGCAATGCAGAATTTGAAATCCTCCATAAGGATTCCCTCGATGCACATGGTTGTAAAGAAACGCACATGCAACAATCCCTCTAGTAAATCAAAAAATTGTTGTATAGCTTTGTGTCTCTTGTAAGGTTGGGTTGTCACCTTTGATAGAGTCAGCTCACCTTGCAATGAAATATATCATGCCAACGATGGTCTTCTCACTTCATTGACACATGAGCTCATTACACAATGTGAAGCTACATGATGATATTCCTTTGCATATATTCAAATTATATGGATCGAGTACATCATATCGCACATGAAATCGATACCTAAAACCGTCTTCTTTGCTATCATTCTCTTAGAATACATAGAGTACTTGATTGCTTGCAAGTATTTTTTTTGAAAGGTTGTAATATGAAATCATGGTGTCGTATTGCGACTAATTACAATGCATCCCTTCATGTCCCTTTAATGCCATCCATTATAGAAAGTTACTGATGCAACATGGGTCTCGGATGCTTCAAATATATAAAGATTAATGCTTCATCGTTCGATGTGAATTTAACATGTCCCCTCGACAAATACAAGTGATGATCCTTGTGCTAGTTGTGCTAGATGTGTTGGTTTCGTTAGTGTATACTTCAACTAAGCTACCAACACTATGATCAAGTTGATACTATCATAGCGGTTGTGTCTTTATGTAACCTCACATTATTCCGAAATTAAACATTTGATGGTGCCATTTGTGCCTTGCGAAAAATTTGAGCGTGCACTGGTCATTATGATGGAACCATATGTGCTTTAAGATGGCTTTAGAAAAAGGTGATGTCTCCAATGCGAGACTACCATAAAGAATAAAAGGGCATGTATCCATAGCGAAACTATTAGAGGGTAGAACGCCTTTGCACTTGTTTGGAGGTATTCTTAAATGGCTTTGCTTTATGCTCATAACATCCCTAACACATCCACAATGGTAGACATTGGTGTTGATTATCAAAATATTGCTTCATATATCTAGCATTAAGATATAGTCCTCATGCATATAGGAGTTGTGACCCTTTGTCCATGCCTTGGTACAAAATAAGAGGTGTTGTCCCACTTTCCCTACATAGCACAATATGTGTTAATTGCATGATATATATAAGATAATAATGCTTCACAACTCACTAGAAACCAAAGCCTAAAGTGCATGAATGTGTACTCAATGCTCTTTTGAAAATGTCATGCTTTAGCTTTCAATCCTTTTATCACAAGTTCATTTAGTTTTGAATGCATGTATTTATCTAATGGACAAGGTGTTAACTTGTTAAGGGGTCCTTGTAATGATGCAAATCTAGTGACATGTGATGCTAATGGGGGCATAAGGGTGAGGTTGAAACATGAAGGTGACTCTCATTCTGACTGGTTAGGGCTTCAAGGATGAACACAATGAGGACCACAACACATCAACCCTAATGAATTCATAAGGGATGAGGATGATGGTGAGGTGAAGTCATCAAAAAAAGGTGTCCATGCTTCGAGATGAGATAATAAGGATGAAGATGGTAATCACTGTAGAGATTGAAGATTAGTTATAAGGATGTAAGGAGAATACATAGATCTTGCAAAGCCTTATGTGCATGCTAAGGTGTAGGGCTAGTAAATATCCTAGGGGAACAATTTCTTTAATGAATTTCACCATGATGTCGTGTGATGTTGATGAGAATGTACCCCTAGAGGTATATGAATAAGGTTAGATCATGAAGGGAATCATTCTTCTGCCAATGTGGGGTTTCTCCCTAAACCCTAGTGTGGTAAACATAAGAAAAGGCAAAATGGAGACTTGTTCATCCACACACAATTCATCCATTGACTGTAATGTAAATTATGGAAACAAAATCCCCAAAGTCACAGGAGACTCCCAATACACCCTAGATCCAACAAACATTTCAAACCCTAATGTGATCATGAGGTCAGTTGAGGTAACACAGGATGTGTGGGTGAAACATGTAGTGCATGAATGTGTTGGGCATGGAATCCCCCTAGGGCATGTTTTGGGGCTTAAATCCCAAGTTTTGACCAAATGTTCTTGTAAAAGCTCCACGAATTGTGGGCGCGAAGCGTGAAATTATGATAGAGTCACAGGATTGTCTGCCCTCGTTTTGTAATGTAATGTCAGCTTAATAGACCTACCCATGGTCTGCAGACCGTGGGATTGTATAAATAGAGTAAGGCTCTAGGTAGACAAGATAGCCAAGAATAGAAGAGCATGATAAGTCTAAGTGATTAAGCTTAAGTGTAAAGAGTGTATTTGGGTTGTAGAGTAGGGGAAGGCTCTGTAGATAAGTGCGCAGAGGCCAAGTAGTCTGCAACTGAGTGCACGGACCCCTACAGCTGAGTACGCAGGGCAGGTCAAGTCTGTAACCATTGGAAGAATCAATAAAGAGAAGTTTACCATATTTCTGCACATCTTTTCCTATTTTAATACATGATTGGGTATAATTTGCAAGTATACTGTTTATTTGTTGCGTGAACTTATATGAATGTTTTGTATAACTGATTATAATGTAACACCTCCAGGTACACAAAGCTAATTAATTGGTATAAAAAGATAAGTAAGATCTCAGGTAATAGTGCAGAGCATGACTCTATCAACGTGGAAGCTCCACAACCCCTAGTTAGGACTACGCGAAGGCAGTGTATTAGGACGTGAGGAATAGGAAAGTGTGCAAAGTGACCTACACACAGGGACAAATGGTGGGACTAGTCGAACATCTTAGACATCTCAAGGGTGCGAAAACCTAGTTCTAGCACCCTCCCATACTACTTCGGGTGAGACCTCAGTCTGCACTCCACAGACTGTTGCCGAAAGGGCGAGTAGTATAGGGATTTGTTTGGCTAATTAACTCTAAACATGGGTTAGGCCCCTACAAGCCAGAAAATGGTTCTATTTCCAAGATTAGGATCTGTATAGAGATGTCTGATGTCATATCACTAGAACCCGGCAAAGAAAGGAATTAAAGATTGGTTTGACAGGAAGATTCACAAGTTCACGATGCATGAAAATAAGAATCCACAACTATAAAAAGAAGACTGGTTAGACTGCTACTTATATACAAAGATCCACGAAATTTTCTTTGCATCCTTCCCCACTGAGTTGTATGAGTGGATCATGAAGCTAGAAGATAGCCAAGGAAGGTGTAAACTCAACAAACCTATTGTGTGGACTCTAGAATTGGTGCTCAAACGGGAAGCATCAAAAGATAAGATCATGTGCATTGTTGATCACTGGCTCCATCAAATCATAGGAGGATTCATCAACGAATTCACAGTAGATACTTCAGTCAATTATGGCGAGGCAGAAGGACCGCGAGGTAAGTATGTTAAATATTTAAGCACTTGGATTGAAATTCTACTGTGTCAAAAGCGGGTTATGTGAATAAATTGATCTTTGGGGCTACACAAAGTGGGAGAATCTACATAAACAAAGGTAGCACAAAAATAGAAACTAACCCCTTGATTTCACCTCTATGAGGGGGCGAAGAAGAGCTCACGAATGTCTCACAAAGTAGTGTGATAAATTTGATAAGACAGAGAATTCCATGCATACCACCCCCGCCCACACCACCACCAATTTCACCGTCTTCACCCTTGTCTTCACCCATACCACCTCCACCACCACCATGAAGCAGTATGGCAAGCGCGATAAAGATACCAATGTTCAAGGGAGTAGGAAATGAAGATCCAGAGCAATTTTGGTTCATGATAAAAGTTGTATGGTAATTTTTAGCACTCCAAGAAGCTCTCCTAGGTTCTAACTTGGAGATGCCTAGAAACATATAAATCTTCAATATCGTTCTATGAACTATTGGAATGGATTGGGGTTTGGATCAATTCAGATGATTGTTTCAACTCTGTTTTCACTCAAGACATCCATGAACAGCTTCAGCTTGACAAAGATTTCGACCACTAATGCTCAATAGTTTATAAATTCAATGAATATATGGAGAATCCTAACCGTATCAATAGATACATACATAAACACATATGAATGGCTAGCTACAGAAAGTAAATGAAGCTTACAAATCTAACTTATCAATGTAGAGAAAAGATGACAATTATCTGGCATTCGATACAAAAGAAAACATGAATAACCTATTCAAGTGCAAGCTTAGACTAGAGGAGAAGATGGTGATTGAACATGTAACAATAAAAGAAGCTTGTAATACTGGAATGAAGATGAGACACTGGGAGGAATAGAGTATCCATGGTCTTCAAAAGTTGAACCTTTGATACTTCGAACTTTCAACCATTTATAGGCTTTTTACAATGCTCTCGAACCCTCCGAGGCTCAAGATGTCTTAGTCTATCCCCTCTGTCTTTTTAACTACTTGATGCCATAACTAGATAGACATGAGCTCAGAGGTTTCTTTTTCTAGCAACACAATAACCAAATTTTGGTAATTTTTCCACGTTGTCAGGTGGCTCGCTCGTGCCAAAGACGTTCCATGAACATTTCTATTGGTTTAGTTTCACTGTGTTGTTGTTTTCCCCCTTTCAGCCATATATTTCATTATTTCATTTCACCTATCTGACTGTCAAAAATACTGACAGAGCCAACAAATTTTCCCCACTGGTGGCTGGTGGGAAGTGGGATACGGGACCGTTGGATTGATATGATCAATGGATAGGATCATATCACAAATATAGAGGAATTGATATCGCATCGACGACTTTGGAAGTGAAAGGTGGTATTTTGGGCAAGATCACAAGAGGTAAGTGGTAATTCGGATTGGCACCCGATTCCACTCATTAAATGACACGTAGCAACGAGGAGGAGAGAGGAAACCACCTTATCAGGTGGGTCTTCCTCTCATTTTTTGCTCACCCAAAATCGTTGTGAACCGTCGGATATGATGGAGGAAGATCAATGGTTGAGGATCATCATGCAAATTGATTTGATCAGCTAAGCGACAACCATCGAATCGAGTTTAGGTCAATAGTCAAGATCTAATCATTAATCACAGAGGTGAAGGGTTGCTGGATAGTGGGATGGAATTGTGATACACCGATGGGTGATTAAGCGATGTGTGATAGCCGTTGGATTTGCAAATGAAATGGATGGGGGAGATTTATTTGATCGGAGATTGGAGAATGGAGAGTGCAGCAGAAAAGAGATGAGCAGAGAGTGGACCCACCGATATTTACTAGTGTGGGTGTATAATTTTTTAAGTCTGGCTTATGGCAAAACTGGAGCAAGAGGAGACATGGAGAATTGGAGATAAAATAGGGGATATTTCCGTTAAAATAGCAGCAGTGCACCTCAGGACTAACACTGGCTCCTTCTAGGGATGAAAACCTCCCTGTGAGGTTCAAGAACTGTAGAGTACTGCCTTTCTAGTAACAACCAAAACAAACTTATCTCCTAGTGTTCCATTGGGCATGGAGTTTATTTGCATAAAAAACAAAAACTAAAAAAACCTATTACAATATTAAGACCTTAAAGCTTCATATGAAGTAAAGTTCTAAAAACTGCCCATTGACTCAGCCATCAAAAACACCTTCCCCCTCCAAATTGTGGAGAAAGAACGTATTTTTCATCTAAACTTGAGCAATGAAAAATGGTCTCGTCCATAAGGCATCAAATTTACCATGGTTGCCCTTCTTTTCCTTCAATGCATCCCATTTGAGAACCTAGTCACCAACCTAAAAACTGTCCATTTTTGCCTTTCTATCAAAGGTTTCTTTGATCTTCTTCTTATGAATTCTTGACTTCTCAACCAGTTATTCTTTGATCTACTATAATTCAAGCAAGTTACTCATTCTCCTCACCGTGTCGTTCTCTTCATCCTGTTCTTCTTGCAATAATTTGGCTACAGTGAGAATCAGCCGGATAGAAAAAAACAACATCAGCGCCATAAACCAGCTTAAATAGAGAATTTCCTATGGACTTCTTGTTGGTAACTCTATCATCCCATAGTGCAAACTTCAACTTGGAATCCCAGTTCTTTTTTTTGTCCTCCAATAGTTTTTTAATTATCCTTACAAGACTCTTGTTAGATGATTCTGCCAGGCCATTGCCTTGAGGATAATATGAGATAGAATGCACCAATTGAATGCCCATGGATTCACACATGTCCACCAATTCTTTTGCCCTAAAAGTTGTTGCATTATCAGTGACTAGTTTGGTTGGGAACCAAATCTAGTGAAAATATTCTCATTCATGAACTTTATGATAACTTGATGATTAGCATTTTTAGTGGGTATAGCTTTAATCCATTTGGTGAAATAATCAGTGGCTACCAAGATCCATTTGTGATGGACCCTAGAATGTGGATTGATCTCACCTATGAAGTCCAAGACCCACTGCTAGAAGGGACCATTGGCGTGTACTGGCTTCAAGGGCAGAGATTTTAGCTATTGTCTTCCTGCAAACCTCTGACATTTGTCACAATACTTCACAAAAGAAAACACATCAGAAAATAGAGTAGGCTAATATTACCCAACTCCCAGGATCTTGTGGGTTGTGGTTTTCCAATAATGATGCCCTCCACAGATTCTAGAATGGAACTGGTGCGTGACGTCCACAGATTGTCCTTTTTTGGACATCTCAAGAGGATCCCTGATGGTTCTTTACAATAAACCAGGTTTTTATTAATGAAAAATTTGGCTTATCTGAGCTTAATGGCCTGAGCTTGACTTGAGCTAAGCTCTGAAGGGAATTTGAGCTTCTGAAAAAGATGAACTACACTAGAATATCATTCATAGGTGGCTAGAGTTTCAACCAAAAACTGATTCTTCTCTTGCTCTTCTGATGCTTCCTTTGTCCGCTTACCACCTAAATTTGAACCCATGCAATTGATGTCTAACAAACTGCAATTTTCCTTAGCCATAAGCTTAGCCAAGCCCTAGCCTTTGACAAGCTTGGTAGGCTTCCCTATGTTGAACTCTATGAATTCTGCAATCCATTTAGCTCTCTTTCCATCAATATATGGTTGAGTTAGGACATCTTTTACTGAGGCTAAAGCTACATATGCAACCACTTTAAATGCAAAATATAAATTCTGACTTCCTTTAAATATTTTATGAGAGCATAAGCTTGTTTTTCAATAAGGTCGTACCTTAGTTCAACATCCCTCAGAGTTTTGTTGAAAAACGCCACAGGGTGCTCTACACCTTCATCGTTTTTCTGCAATAGAACTATTGCAAGTGTATCATAAGAGGCAAAAGAGAAAATATAAAACTACATGGTATAATCTGGACTGATTAGAGTGGGAGCTTCCATGATATCTTGTTTGATGGCTTCAAAAGAGCTTCTTGCACCATCTGTCCATTTTATTTATGATCCTTTCCTCAGCATGTAAGTAATGTGCTTCACTAGCTCTACAAAATTTGGAATAAACCTCCTGACTAAGTTAATCTTACTCAGCAAAGATTGAATGTCCCTTTTTGACCTTAGGATGGACAATGTCTGAATTGCTTGAACTCTTGCTGGATCGATCTTCACACCTTCAGTAGAAACAATATGTCCCGGAAGTTTGCCTTCTTCTAGAGAAAATTGTGACTTCTTTGGGTTCACAAAAATTCCAAACCGTCTGCACTTTAGAAACACCTTCTTTAAATGCTGCAAACGGTTCTTGTGACTGTTGGAAAAGACTATTATGTCATCAATGTAAATAATGACAAACGTTTCACAAAGGCTATCTCCATGGCCCTCTGAAAAGTAGCCCCAACATTCATCAATCCAAAAGGCATCTTCGAGTACATGAAAGTGCCCCAAGGAGTAGTGAAGGTAGTTTTTTCCTGATCTTCTGGATGTACAACAATCTAATTGTAACTTGAAAATCCATCTAAGAAAGACATGACTCTAGCCCCTAAAACTTTTTGCAGCAAGTGTTCCATCTTAGGTATGTGGTAGTTGTCTTTTTTAGAGTATTTGCTCAGATTCCTGAAGTCAACACAAAGCCTGATTTCTCCATTCTTCTTTCCTACTACCACAAGGTTAGCTATCCACTTTGAATACCTTAGGGGAACTATGATCTTGGCATCCAACAGCTTCTTGATTTCCTTTTCAATCAAAGGCAATAAGAGAGGGCTGATAGGTCTTAATTTTTGCTTAAAAGGGATGGTGTTCTTCTTCAATGGAATCTTATGTTGGATGATGTTGGTTTCATAGGTCTTAACATCACTATACTCCCAAGCAAAAATATCAGTAAATTGTTTTATCATGGTGCAATCCTCGGAACTTTGGGTAGAAGACAAGTGAGTGGATAGATTATGTACTTTGGATGGGCTAGACTCCCTACATTATGTCTATGAACTGCAGACTCATTTTCCTTTTTGGAAAGCTTATAAGGTACATCATTATGATCAAACAGCTTCCCTAGGGGCACCAATCCTTTGGGTATATGGTTACTAGGCAGCTGAACAATGCTATCCTGACCAATCTCTTCCTTTAGCTTGGACTGTTTGCATTCTTCAATGGTTTTGTTTTCTTGGTCAATGTGCATTTCAGAAAATTCATTAATGACTTGTATAAACCTATTAATTTCGTCATCATCTTCAAAAAATTTCCAGTATTTGACATTGTTAGGCAGAGATGGTCTATATTTCACTTGAACTTCATAAGTCAATTTAGGAGGAAAAGGAGGAATAAACATGCTAGCAAACACAACAAGGGAATCAGCAAGTTGGTTCTTAATTCTAGAGATATAAGAAATACTAAAACTATTAAAAGAACCTGTGAGCTTCCATACCTCATCTTTGTATGCTTTTAGCCTTGGATGTTTTGCTTAGAAAGTTTTGTTCACCTCCTGAATGATAAGGTCTACATCTCCAAACACCTTCGGACCTGCAATGCCCATTTCTTTAGCAGCATTTAAGCCCAATATCAAGACTTCATACTCTGTTATGTTATTTGTGACCTGGAAAGTTAACTTGAAAGTTAACTTGAAAGATAAATGAATGCATTCTTGTGGGGGACACAAGGACTACACTTGCTCCTATAGCTTCCTTAGAGAAAGCTCCATCAAAGAACATGTCCCAAATTTGTGGGCCTTCTTCCTCTGTGATTTGGAAAACTAGTTTCCTAAGCTGCATGGAGGCCAACTAGGATTCTTCAATCTAAATAATACAGGCTCCAAAATCAGTGTCGACAGCATAGATGGGAGGATTAGTGGGATTCCTTTTGTCACTGATGATATAAGCCAACTGAGCTTCTCTGTATAATCTCCTACTCTCACCTCCAAAAACTGGGGCAGTAGCATAGGATAGATCATTTTGCAATGTTCCACCTAATCTCTTGATCCAATCTCTGGAAAGTAACATGAAAAACTTAGGGGGTACATCTGCTACCACAATATCTATCATCATGCTCTTCATATGCAGCTGAGACAAGGTGATGGCTAGGTCTTTGATTAATCCCAAACATTTCACTTTTCTAGAGTCAAAATAAAACAGGTCATGATAAGGCTTGGTAATGTTAAGACCCAACTCATCCATGATAGCCTTGGGCATTCACTTATGGCTAACTCTTGTGTCCAGAAGGCAGTTGTGAAGGACTTTGTCATGAATATTCAAAGAGACATAGAATGATGGGGATATGTCATCACAATTTTCAATCATTGGGCTATGAACAACAATTTGTTTGTCATCTTGTAGATTTACATAGTTAGTGGAGGCTTGGATGGCTTTAGGCTTAAGGGCCTCGAGGATAGATCTCTTGAAGGACTCATACATCACTTGTTCAATGAAAGGTATAGGTATGCTTAGCTTTTGAATTTTTGATTCAAAACTGAAAGGAGAAGGAGACTTGTCAAGGCCTCTTACCTCGTGAACTAGAGCTTTGAGGATGATGGGGTCAACTATCGATCACTTCTACTTACTAGCTTGTTGTATTGTAGGGACAGTAGCTCTCTTAACAAGAGTTTCCTTGGAATTATTCATCTTCGCCCTAAGATCATATCTCTGTTGGTCATCAGTTTTCAGAACAACTCCACCATCCACTCTTGGCTGATATGGTCATTGAATAATTACTTTTCATAGGCAGCTGAGGTAAAAAAGGAGGCACTACCTTTGTCTTCCAAAAAATGGATCTCATCATCTTCTTTAAACTGCTCTTCTTCCATGACTACATTCTGGAAAGGGGGCTTCACCCTTTGGTCTTCATTGACATCTTTGCTTCTTTGCAGAATTTGCAACTACTCATTAGCTCTTCTATATGGATTTGGGTTTCTAGGAGCAAAGGTATTAGGAACTCTTCCTTTCCCAAGGTGTTGCTCAACCTTTAATTTGGAGATTTCAAAGGCTACTGACTCTATCATCTTAGTCATTTTATCTATCTTGAGATCTGAAGATGATGAAGATTCACCCCTCTGTCTCCTTCTATCAACATTCCCCTTGAGCTTCTCTACAGCCATGATATTTGATTCTACTTCTAAGGTTGCATCCTGCATATCAGCCAAGGTAGCACATCGTCTCTCCCTCAATAGTAGACAGAAGTAAAATTCAAAGGCACTAGCATAGATGAGTTTAGCAGAGGTAGTGGTGGGTTTTACTTCAACTAGTATCTTATTGTACATGTGGTTAAACCTCTTATTAAAATCAGACACCTCAACATTTTCCCTCTTTAAGTTCCCAAACTCCGTGTGGTAGTAGAGTAGATCCTTCTTATCCCTCCAATGCTTTATGAATGTATCATCTAAAGCCTCAATATCTGCTATAGACCTTGAGGTTAGTTCTTTGAACCATTTCCTAGCCTCTCCATATAGACTTTGGACAAAGACTCTCATCCATACATCATCTTCACTAATGTCCAGGTTATATCATAGCTATAGAAGAATTCAAGATGTTCCTCAACTATAACACCTTCATTCCCAGTGAACTTAGGCATATACTTCTGATATTCTCCAGTAGGCATGGCATTTAAAGGAGTGGGTAGTACTAGAGGTCCATACCTAGCAGCTATGATTCTTTCCATTTTGGTAGGTGTTGCCATAGCTGTGCTGCCATAAAGGTATTGGAAGTCTAAATGACAAAGGGTTGAGGAGTGACTTATAGGACTAGAGGAGTATGATGGATAGGAGGAGAGGCATCCTTTGGGCATACAATGAAAGGAGAACCTAAAGAATAAGGAGCTCTATGAATCTCTGAGATCTTTTCTTCACTGCTAGCTATACTCTCAACATGTATTTGTTCTATTACAGGATTTTCTTGAAGAGATATAGAATATTGTTTAGATCTACCTAAACCTGATGCTCCTTTCTGTAATATCTTTCTTTGTTTGATGACTTTTTTAGGGTTAGGAACTGGGTCAGCTAGTGGCTTCTGAGGATTTCTCCTAGTATGCCTCACAAACTAATCCAAAACTATCTAGTGGAGTTGCCAAGAGGTTCGTCCTCTAGTAAAGTCACCAGATATATGACTACAACCCAAAAAGTGTCCAAGCTTTGTCTATCATGAAATTTGGATCTGTGTCATCCCCTAGGGAAGTCTATCTTTAGTCTCCTCTCCCTGGAAACAACACCAATTATGTTAGCACTCTAGGAAGCTCTCTTAGGTTGTAGCTTGGAGATGCCTAGAAACATATAAATCTTCCATATTTTTCTATGAACTATTGGAATGGATAGGGATTTGGATCAAGTTAGATGACTGTTTCAACTCTATTTTCACTCAAGACATTCATGAACACCCTCAGCTTGACAAGGCTTTCAACCACTAATGCTCAGTAGTTTATAAATTCAATGAATAGATGGAGAATCCTAACTGTACCAGCAGATACATACATAAACACATATGAATGGCTAGCTACAAAAAGTAAATGAAGCTTACAAATATAATTTATGAACACAGAGATAAGATGATAGTATCCGGCATTTGATACAGAAGAAAATATGAATAACCTATTCAAGTGCAAGCTTAGAACAGAGGAGAAGATGGTAATTGAACATGTAACAGCAAAAGAAGCTTGTACTACTAGAATGAAGATGAGATGCTAGGAGGAATAGAGTATCCACGGTCTCCAAAAGTTGAACCTTTGATACTTTGAACTTTCAACCATTTATAGGCTTTTTACAATTCTCTCGAACCCTCTGAGGCTAGAGATGTCTTAATCTACCCACTATATCTTTTTAATTACTTGATGCCATAACTAGAGAAACATGAGCTCAGAGGTCTCTTTTTCTAACAACAAGGTAACCAAATTCTGGTAATTTTTCTACGTTGTTAGGTGGCTCTCTCATGCCAGTGACGTTTCATGACCATTTCTATTGGTTTGACTGCACAGTGCTATTGTTTTTCCCCCTTTCGGCAATATATTTCGTTATTTCAGTTCACCTATCTGATTGTCAAAAATATTGATAGAGCCAACAAATTCCCCCCTCCCCCGGTGATTGGTGGGAAGTGGGATATGGGGCCGTTGGATCGATATGATCAATGGACAAGATCATATCCAAGAAATAAAGGAATTGATATCGCATTGGCATATTTGGAAGCGAAAGGTGGTATTTCAGGTGAGATCACAAGAGGTAAGTGGTAATTCGGATTGGCACCTGATTCCACTCATTAAGTGACAAGTAGCAACAAGGAGGAGAGAGGAATCGCCTTATTGGGCAGGTATTCCTCTTGCTTGTTGCTCACTCGAAATCGTTGTGAACTGTTAGATATGATGGAGGCAAATTGATGGTTGAGGATCATCATGAAAGTTGATTTGATCGGCTAGGCTACAACTATCAGATCAAGTTTAGATCAACAGTCAAGATCTTATCGTTAATCATAGAGGTGAAGTTTTGCCGGACAATGCGATGGAATTTCAATACACCGATGGGTGATTAAGTGATGCATGATAGCTATTGGATCGACGAATAGAATGGATGGTGGAGATTGATCTGATCGAAGATTAGAGAATGGAGAGCGCACCGGAAAAGAGATGAGTAGAGAGAGGACCCTTCAGCATTTATGAGTGCAGGTGTATAATTTTTGAAGTTCAACTTATGGCCAAGGCAGAGCAAGAGGAGACGTGGAGCATCGGAGATAAAACAAGGGAGATTTCCATTAAAATAACAGCAGTGCACCTCAAGGCTAACACAAAGCATAAGGAGTCACAGGTGACAATATAAAGAAGGAAACATTGGTCAGCGCTCTGCAGGATCATGCACTAACCTGGTAGATTAAGCATTCAAATGGAAATTCAAATGTGGGGATCACGGATATCCAAGTTGAACTAAATAAATAATTTAGCAGGCCAAAGTTGGAGGCACAGTTGATCATTGGGTTCAAGGAAATCACAATGCTACCAAGCGAGACCTCGTGGGAGTTGGAGCAAAGACTAAAGTGCACAATTCACGAAGAGAACATGACATTGACAGATGGGCAACACCGCGAATGGTTTGTAGCATCATTAACACCGCATCTACAGAATGCATTTTCACAACAGAAGCTAAGCACTCAGGCCAAGGCATTGGAGGTCACGATGACATTGCATGAGACCTCAATACAAGATCCCAACTTGGGAGTTCAACAGATTCACGCGCAGTTGAAAAACTTGTGCCTAGAGATGCAGATTTTGAAACAAGACAAGACAACTTGCCCAGAGATGCGCAATTAGGTATGGTGTGTAAAATGCAAGGGCCAGGGGCATGACAAGGACCACTGCCCAGTGTTCACGAATTACCAAGTGAGAGGAGGGCCAATGCTACTAAGATGGGAGGCATAAGCAGGACCAAGCGCAGTGCCTGCACTATGGTGCGCAATTTGTCAAATAGGAGGAAAGAATGCTACAGGTAACTGCCATCTATTACTGAAGTATATGCAGAATTCAGAGCAGTTGTTCTATAATTTATGTAGGTTAGTAGGACATGATGAGAGCACCTGTAGAATTTATGAGCTGATGATAGATCGAACTCCTACCTAAAGAGTTCAGGCTGAAACACGGCCCCTCGATTAAAACGTAGGAATGACGCGCACCAAATTTCAGGGGCACAGACGAGGCCAAGGTGGAGGGGAACTAGGAAGAGGTCGCGAACAACTAATATGTTAAAATTGCAAAGGGCCAAGGCATTATTCCCACGATTGTATGAATCAAACGCGACCAACATGCTTGTATTGTACGTTGTTTGATCATGAGACGAAGGATTGTCCCACACTAATAGCGAGGCTGGGTGATAAAGGAGCACTCCAACCTCCCCCAACTCAGAACCTACAAATGATGAGGTTTGAGCCACACAAGGAAGACCCTAATGTAAATATTATGCTCTGGAGTGGAATTATGACAGGGGATGACAAAGGCAATCAGCCTGAAGAAAGTACCTGGGCTCACAAGGCTCCAACGAAGGAACCACAATTTGATTTGGAGCATACTAAGGAGACCTTCATGCAAGCTAAGAGGAGCTGATTCGGTTTAAACATGAATGCAACAAATTACAGAGATAACAATAAACACAGAGATGCAATGAAAATAATACTTCATCTCATTAATGTAAAACACTGAAATATGCTTACAAACAGAATTGGAAATAAACCAGCTAGGGCGATGGTAGCTTATCTCTGAGAAGAGATGTGGTAGCTACATGCCTCTAAACTGTGTTACAATTAGGCTCGAAGGCCTATTTATTGTTGAGAAACAATATAAAACCTTTAACATCCCAAAACCTAACCCTAGAAGATGAAATGCCAAATTGTGGGCCCCGTTTGGGTAAATTGGTACATCAAATTCCCAAGGTGATAACTTTGGCATACAATCTTCGTTTGACACATACAATAGCTCGTTAGAAAGATATATCCAAGCACTACCACTTTAGAAAGGGAAGTTTCCCAAGGACCCATGTTGCCTGTAGATTTCCCAAAAAACGTCGTTTAGGGCCTCAAAATGACTCCGGAAGTTCATGACCCAAAAGCTGCTAAAAATAGTAAATTGTGCTACAAATAAGGAAACTAAAAAGCTGAAAGAGATAGTTGTGGGGGTCCAAGTGGGATAGGTGGGTGGCCACCAACATCCACTTGGATCATTCCTCTGCCCTTAGGAAGCAATGGTCCCCATTGCGCTGAGTTCCTCCAATGGCTGAACTTGGTCCCTGGTGAGCTATTCTGCAATCTCGGATGTGTCTAGTAATGGCAAGAAGCATGGTCGAGGTGAAGGAATGGAGGAATGTTGTGCTCTAAAGCATTATTTCCCACATCCTTAGTCATGGTGTAAGGACCATGTCAGCGTGGTTGGAGCTTCTAATGGGCTCTTGTAAGGCATTCTTTCTGCAGATGCAGCTAGACTTTATTACCCACCTGAAGCTTGTGTGGTACCGCTGTACATGAGGAGAAGTTGTTCCTGTGTTCTGTCATGACCATATTCCTTTTCTACTACTGCTACTGTGTGGAGGAACCCTTCACAGGGGTCATGGATGTGGCGATGATCTTCCCCTTGTTGACAATAATACTGAGAGGGGGGGTGAATCAGTATTATTTAATTCTTTTACCAAATCTTTCTTATTTATACTTTGACTTATTTTTGCATACCAATACCATAAATAATGAGCATGAACAAGAAAATCAGACCAGTCACATCAAGAACCAGATTTAAGTGGAAACCAGTGGGTTAAAACCACCTGCGCATATGTTCTCTATCTTCTTTCAAATTAGAAACTCCTTTTACAATGGTCTTGTACTGGTGCAATCCTTTACCAGTACACAGGCTGCAACCTGTAGAGAGCTACAACTCTCTCTCTCATTTTCCAATCTCTCCTGGAAGGGAGCTACAACACCCTACATCTTTTCAAGGACCACTTTTCATAAATTTTCAAACTAGATCCATATACATCAAATGATTATCAAGTACATGTAAATTATACAGTCAGCTGTAATAACCAGATTAACAATAACAGAACAGAACCCAGAACACCTTATCAACAGAAAAATTCAACCAATAGAAGATCTTAACACAGATACGTAGGTTTTCTTTTTATTGGCCTGCGTCGCTATGCACTTCACCCTCTGCCTCTATGCGTATACCCGCAGAGTTGCTTCTACTGCACTGTGGGTCCACGCAATGCTCCTTTCACTGATCTGCGTACAATACACACCTAAATGTACTATTGCGCTGCGTACTGCAAGGTAGGCACACACCCAGAATAACTAACGCATCGCGTACTATCACTGCAAGTACGCACCCAAAAACACTGTCGCGCTGCTTACTTAAACAGCAAGCATGCACCTGAAGCACTGACGCACTGCGTACCCACGCACTTCACCTTTGTCGCCTCTGTGTACCCACGCGCTGCACCTTTGCCTCTTCTACGTACCCACGCACTGACCCTTTGTTGCCTCTGCGTACCCACGCACTGCCACTGTTGATCACCTACGCACCTCTGATTAGGGCCAAAATATAGTCGGATACTCAGATCTGATCTTGCGCTCGAGAAATCACCCTTCACAGATTCGCTTTCAACTTCTCTTCTATAGATCAAGCTTTTTAAATCGAGAACCCAATAGATCAGATCTTAAGATATTCAATACTCAAAAGATGCTCAAGCCAAATGATCTCCTTAGCTTTATATAGGCATGCTCTTCCTCAAATCAAGGATCATGGGGCTCAATAATA
>APFE030956975.1:97086-139463 GCA_000404065.3 Pinus taeda | reverse complement strand
TCTTAGGATCAATACCTTTCATATCGGTATACTCCCATGCAAATGCAGTAGAATGTCTTTGTAAGATTTTGGTTAGCTCCTCCTATTGTGATTTTTCCAAGTTTCTATTGATATTTAATGTTTTTCCTAGAAAGATCTCAATGGCAGAACTACCAAATTCTTCCATAGAGAAAAGAGACATTTGTCTAGATGATAGACACTCTATGTAAGAATCCAACTGAAATTGTGTGGAGTCATATTCTGAAGATGGTTCAAAATTTTCTAATGTGTTCAGAATTTGACTATCTTCACTAATCTCAGAAATGGTAAAGACGGGTTGTATAGTATCTTCATCATCAACCCACTCATTATCTCCTATTTCTGTGATTGCCTTTGCTGGAGGATACAGATTGAACTTCTTTGTCAAATTAGCATCAGAAATGTACATATCCCCAGACCTACAACTTATGAAAGCATCAGCTGTGGCTAGCCAAGGTTTTTCTAAAATTAGAGGATGTCCACCTAAATTACTCTTGGGGATTAAAAACATGAAATCCACTGGATATTCCCAAGAGTCTAAGGAGACTGAAATGTCTTCTAATACACCATCTCGTTTAATAATTGAGCGATCTGCAAGTTGCAATAAAGTAGGTGTAAAAAGAAGATTAGGAAGTTTTAGCTGTTCCATAGTTTGCCTACTCATAATGTTGATAGCAGCCCCTAAATCAATCAAAGTGTTTGGAATTTCTACCCCATTGATAGTTGTTTTAACAATTAGACTACCAGGGTCTACATACTTCTGCATGGTAACTTTTCCCATCATGATATCTGCAATTTTTCCTACCAGGTGGATTTTTCTGGTATCTCTTGGTTTCCTTCCTGGTCTTTTAAGACTTAACTCCTTTATTGTCTTTGCTATAATAGGAATTTCTTTAATGGCTTGTAACAAGGGAATCTTGATACAGACATTCTTCAATTCATCTAGAAAGTCATAGTCAGGCAACAAGATTTGTTTTTCCACTCCTTTGTCAATTTGTAACCTTTCAGGAAAAGGAGGTGTGGATGAAGATGCAGGTTGCTCAACTATAGGAGTTGTGGGGGTTAACTCTTTTTCTTTTCCTTTTTGAGTGCTTGGGTTTTGAAGAGATGTTTCAGAACCCTTATTGGCTTCAAGAGAATCTTCCTCAGAAATGATTTGCTTTTGAACATATATAGAAGGTTTATCCATAACTCTACCTGATCTGAGTTGTACATCATTGAGAGGAACAATCATATAGGCAGGAAATTGAAATTGTAGACCTTCCATCATCAAATAATTTTGAGGGTTTTTATTATTGGGGTTTGGCAATGGCTGAGAAGGAAGTTGATTTGACTTTTGTTGAAGCAAGAGTTGAGAATTTGAATTCTTTTGAGAGGGTTGTTGTTGATGAAATGGCAATGATAGTTGTGAATTTTGAATTGGAAGTTGTGGAACTTGTTGATTTTGAAAATATGGAGGATATTGGTAGAATTGAGCAAATCTCCCATAAGGATTCTGCATACCTTGTACCCATGCTTGAAAAGGATTTTGAGGTTGGGACCAAGGTTGTTGCCAAGGATTCCATTTTGGTGGGGGTTGAAAATTCATAGTGTTGTTAAACCCTTGATTTTGTTGCCCTTGCCAAGGTCTCCTTGCAACAAAACAGAGAGATTCAATGGTACTTGGATCTTCCTTAAAGACAGCTTTGAGGCCAGGGATTGAAGGACAATCCTTGGTTTCATGATTTTCTGAATAGATTACACATTTTTCTACAACCTTTGCATCCAAGGGACATTCCCTTAGAGCATGTTTCTTTCTACATTTTGGGCAAAAGATAGCTAAAGCTTTGGTTTCTGCTTGTTGTTTATTATGGATCTTAAGAGTGTCTAGTTGTTCACTAAGACTTCCTAAGATATCAGTTTTGAATTCATCAAGCATGTTGCCTATCTCAGCCCTACTTACTGATCCAGTTGCAGATTTGTTTGCTCTGAGGAGAGATGGATCTCTAGGCCCTTTCTGAGTTTTAGATTTGCCCCGTGAGAGATGAACACATAGCTCTGCTATATCATGAAGTGGAAGTTGAGATATGTCTCCTTTTCCCATCATGTTCAAAATATCTATCCATTCATCTCTAATGGCTTTTAATAGAAGGTTTTAAGGTTTCCTCATCCAAGTTGCTCATTTTTGCTCTTTTTAAATTATATTGGAATCTTTCAAGTAAATCCTCTAAATTTTCATCTTCTTTTTGTACCATCCTGAATACCTCATCCTTGTGATTGGTGGGCATAGAATAGTCCAAATACCTATCCAGAAACATTTGTTTCATATCATTCCAAGACATAATGGATTGAGTGAGCAATCCCATGAACCATTTCAATGCTGCCCCTTTCAATGTTGAAGGGAACAGTTTAAGTTTTTGAGCGTCTTCCATATAATCATAAGTTCGACATACGACCTCAAACTCAAATAGAAATGCCTCAGGGTCCTCATTTCTTAACCCATGAAAGTTTGGGAGGATAGATGGCGAAATGTTTTTCATTGTGGCTTGGGAGTCATCATCGACTATAGGAAATCCAAATGAATTGTCTCCATCCCTATTTCCTCCAATGTTACCTCTACCTCCTCCATTATTTCCTCCTCCACCTCTACCTCTACCTCTACCAAGCCCGGTTGCTCCTTCTTCTGCCATGGTAGTTTCTTCAAAGACCTCAGAGTTCTCTAGTTCCTCTACCAAGGGTGAATGAGGAGGAATTTCTCCTTCTTCCTCAGGTGATTCTACTTCTTCAATTATAATCTGTCTCCCTGTAGAAGGAAGGAAAGAATCTCTTTCTCATTCGGATTCAATAGATGGTGTGGGAGAGTCAACTACTGCCTCTTGAATTCCAAGAATCCTAGAGCTAGGAGTATGAGTTTGAGATGATGGAGGTGTCTCTTGCCTATTTCTTGAAGTAGATGGAGTTGTGAAAATCGAACTCTTGGCTCTAGCTAAAAGCCTTCCCCTAGAATTTCTTGCTCTATGCATGTCATTTTTTCTTTTTCTTCAAGTCAGGGTAATAATTCTCTTTCTGATATTCCAGGTCACTCTAGGTGCAAGAAGAGAGCATACTCAAGAAACTATTAAACCAATAACTTTCTCTTTTCTGATCCTCCAGATCACACTAGGTGCAACAGGAGAGCATACTTTGAGAGGTTATCAATTTTCCTTTCTTGAAATTTTCTTGTTTTTATATTTTTTTTTAGAAATTGGCTACCTAATTCCACTTCCCTAGCAACGGCGCCAAAAATGTTTGGTAAATTTAGTGATGTCTAAATTGCAACTTTTAAATGTCAACCCGAGGCTCGTAAGCTGATGAAGTGAGGTGTACTGTATGTACTTAGGCAACTATTTCTTAAGCCTTTGTCATTTTTAACTTTTTAAGTTTCTTTTCAAGTATATCTCTCCTAATGTGATGTGATGGAAATGAAATAAAGTCAGTGAAGTGTGTGAGATTGTGATGAGATTTTTATAACTTAAAAGTATTCTATAAGAAAGCTTGAACAACAACTAAAATGAAATCAACTCTTAAAGGAAAATAAAGGCATCAAATAAAAGACTAATGACATTGGCCCAATATCTTTGCTGCTGCAAAAATGAAGATGAAATCTATGTCAAATAAAACTAAGCAATGTGAAACTAAAGTAAATCTACATAAAGAAAGACTAATCACAAATACTTTAGCTTCTTCTTAACCTCTTGTCTTTTAACTGAATATATCATGTGATAAACAATTAAAAATAATCCAAGCAATTGTGAGTTCTTGAACAACTAAACCAAGTTGTGCTAAGTGATATTTTGGTCCTCAATGAAGATATTAAATTATGAAGAAGGAACCATCAATAGATAAACAACTTGATGTCTAAAAGCAGAAAGAAACTATGCAAATTAACTAAATGATAGTAAGGAAATAAAGGCTGCAAAACAAGGAAGGTCAGCAACATAGACAAGATGATCACAAGTGTCACTAGTTGTGAAAAAGAAAAGAAAGAAACTGTGCCAGGTAAGCCTAAGAAACCTGCATAATGCACTAATCAGTCATGGAAAAGTGCAGAAATATAAACAAGAAGAATTTGAAATGTATATACAACTAACAAAACACAGAATCAAAGGCATTATATACATAAAATGAGACAAATAAATGCAGGAAATTAAAAAGTACTGTACAGGCCTTCAGTAAACAGGGGCCCTCTGCCTACTCCAGCCGTTTCAATGATCAATTACACGCTCAAATGGAAAACAGTCTTCTCATATATTATGCATGAAATAGAAAGTACAGTGCATGAAATAGAAAATACAGTGGGAGTTCAAAATTACATATCAGCAGCTAACAACTAACTATCCAGCATTCAAAGACGCTTTATTTATAACAGAGGAAAGCAAACTAACTTAACGCAAACTAAGCTATTCAAGCAGCTATGTAAAAACACGTAGTCTTGCTGCGTCCTCGGATTTAGCCAACGATCATTGTGGGCATTCAATCCACTGTTGGATTCATGTTTCCCACTATCTTCGTGACTGAGGATGATGCCACCTGTTATTCAAGTGCTCTAAAACAGAACACGCAGAGCCGTGCCACCGCCAATGACCTCTGTTGACCGTAGTTGCGTCCTCGTTGACCATGGGTTTTGATGACTGGTTTGGGTGATCTGGAGGGACACACACCATGTCCTTGGTTCCACGAACTTGCCCATGTGGCTCTTCTTCCCGGAGGACACCTGGAACATATCATTTAATAAAATAGCTGTGGAATCTGGGATTGGCTGCGGAAACCAGGATCAGCTGTAGAAACCCTGTGTGAGCTGCGGAAACACAGCACTTTGAACCAAAATTCTAAACCAAACACAGTCATTAGCATAATTAGCAAACCATGTAAAAAGTCCTAAAATACAATGATTTGAGCAATTTGACGGAGGGAATGAGTGGCAAAAGAAAGAAATGAATAGGAAAAGGAGGTTGAGAGGATGTATAAAGAAGTGTAGGTTTGAGGCTCAACAGGGGGTTCAAGGAGGGGAATCCCCCTCGGCTAGGGGGACCAAGGGCTAGCAGTCCCCCGATGGGGGTTTCGAGGGCACCGCCCCCAAAGCTAAAAATAGATGTAAAATTGCCTTGTAAAAGTATAGTAATTTCTAGTCAATCTGGGTCATTCATTAGGAAGATGATCTGACGGTAGAACTTATGTTTAGTTTAGGGTTTTTTGCACTAGAAGGCAACCCGTCTATTTGTATGAGGCCATTGTATTTGAGGTTGTGTAATAGATGTGTATTCTTTGAGCGAGAAATAGAGAGGTGAGACTGTGAGAGAAAACAGAGGATATTACAATGGATCTATTGTAGGTTGTGTCTCTTCATTTTGTTGGGTAAGAGAAATGAAGGACTAACTGTTTGGGGTGGATGTAGCCCAAACTAGGTGAACCATGTATATCTATGTCTCTCTTGTTTTATGCATTTTCTGTGTTTATATTTCTGCAATATTTTATGTGTTCCATTATTTCGTAATATATAATTTCCTAACAATTGGTATCATAGCCGAAGGTCTATTTGGCTAATAAATCCACAGGAAAGAAGTGTTCCTAGTTTGAGTGGGAGCAATTCCAAAAGATGGTAAGTTTAAGGTCAAGAAATTTAACGGCCAAAACTTCTCACTATGGAAGATGCAGATGGAAGATTATATGTATCAGAACGATTTGTAGATACCATTGGGCGGAAAAACAAAGATGTCGACAGGTATGATGGATGAAGAATGGAACCTTCTCGATAGAAAGGCACTCAAAACAATATGGCTGTTCCTCGCAGCATCGGTCACCTTCAACATTTTGAAAGAAACAATGACAGAGGGTTTGATTAAGGCATTGGAGAAACTATATGAAAAACCCTCGCCCTCAAACAAGGTATTTCTTATGAAACAATTATTTAATATGAAGATGTCGGAAGGTGGATCTATTGCAGACCATTTAAATTATTTTAATACTGTTACAAGTCAATTATGTTCTATAAGGGTAAAATTTGATGACGAAGTTAGAGCTCTGTTATTCTTGTGCTCATTGCTAGAAAGTTGGAATGGTTTAGTAATGGCCATTAGTAACTCTATTTTTGGATCTAGTACTTTAAAATTTGATGATGTTGTCGGTGCTATCCTTAGTGAGGAAATGCGACGGAAAAGCTTCGGTGAGACATCAAGTAATGCTTTTAGTGTAGAGTCTAGGGGAAGAAAAATGGAAAAAGGAAAGAGCTTAGGATATCACAGTAAATCAAGGAAAGGCAGATACAAGTCCATATTGGGGATAGTGTGCTGGAAATGCGGAAAGAAAGGACACCTAAAGAAAGACTATAGATCTCAGAAAGGAAAAGAAGGAGATGCACAGCAAGAAAACAATAATGAAGCAAATGTGATAGGTGAGGTGTTACAAGATGCTTTGATTCTTTCTTTTGAAAATATTATTGATTCTTGGGTGGTAGATTCAGGCCTCATTCCATGCCACATCTGATAAGAAAGACTTTCATAACTATGTTTAAGGATATTTTGGACAAGTTCGTTTAGGTGATGATATACCCTGTAAAATTGTTGGAATGGGTAAGGTTCTTGTAAAACAACAAAATGGAAACCAATGGCTACTAAAGGAGGTAAGGTATGTTCCAGATCTAAAGAAAAATTTGATTTCAACAAGGCAGTTAGGCAGTGAAGGTTGTGTGACAACTTTCACAGATAAAGCTTGGAAGGTTACCAAAGGAGCCCTGGTAATAGTGAAAGGTGAAAAGGTTGGTACATTGTATTTACGCAATGGTATTTCTAACTCTTAATGCTTTAACTTCCAAAGAAGTAGATGCAACATTATGGCATCATAGGCTCGGACACATGCGTGAAAAGGGGATGAAGATTCTTCACTCAAGGAATTTGTTGTGGGTTTGAAGAATGTTGATTTGGACTTCTATGGGAATTGCATTTATGGAAAATAGAAGAGAGTTAGATTTCTCAGAGTTGGGAAAGAAAAGAAGAGCGAAAAATTAGATCTTGTGCATACAGATGTATGGGGACCTCCTTAGGTATCATCTCTCGGTGGATCTCGTTATTATGTTACTTTACTTTTATTGATGATGCAACTAGAAAAACTTGGATTTATTGTATTAAGAATAAATCTGATGTATTTGATACTTTCAAGAAATGGAAAGCTTTGGTTGAGATTGAGATAGGAAATAAATTGAGGTGTCACAGATTAGAAAATGGAGGTGAATATTGCAACAAAGAGTTTTATAGGTATTGTTCAGAGTATGGAATTCGCAAAGAGAAGACAGTTCCAAGAACACCACAAGAAAATGGTGTGTCAGAAAGGATGAACAGAACAATCATGGAGCGTGCAAGGTGCATGAGATTGCATGTAGGATTTCCTCTACGATTTTGGGTAGATGCTGTAGATATTGTTGTTTATCTAATAAACAGAGGGCCTTCAAGCTCCTTGGATGGTGGTGTTCCATAGGAAGCATGGACAGGTAAAAAGGTAAACTACTCTTTTTCAAAGCCTTTTGGTTGTGAGGCCTTTGTCCATATTAATAAAGAAGATAGAACAAAGCTTGAGGCAAAGTCAAAGAAATGTACCTTTATTGGATATGGTGTTAATGATTTTTGTTATCACTTATATGATTACGAAAATCAAAAAATCATTAGGAGTAGAGATGTAATATTCAATGAAAAGGTCTTGTATAAGAATCAGTTGTAGGAAAAGAAATAGGAAAAAGAAAACAAGGAATACATAGTTCTTGATGAAGTCACTAAAAAAGTAAAGGTGCCTAAAAATAATAATAATCAACAACCACAACAACAACAACCACGACAACAGAAATAGGCACACCAAACACCTGAAAGTGGTGTTAGAAGATCTACTAGGATAAGTATACCCCCTAAACGATACTCTCCTTCATTATATTATTTATTGTTGACTGATTCTAGTGAACCCGAATGTTATGAAGAAGCAATGCAGGTTGAAAGCATGAAGAAGTGGGAGGTAGCCATGGAAGAAGAGATGGACTCCTTAATGCATAACCAGACTTGGGACTTAGTCAAGTTGCCTGCAGGAAAAACTACATTGAAAAATAAATGGGTTTAAGGCTGAAGGAAGAAGATGGAGGAAAACAAAGGTACAAAGATAGACTTGTGGTGAAGGGGTTTGCACAGAAGAAAGGTATTGATTTTCATGAAATATTTTCTCCTGTTGTTAAAATGACTTCAATCAGAACTATTTTAAGTCTAGTAGCAGTTGAAGATTTGCATCTTGAGCAGTTAGATGTAAAGACAACCTCTCTCCATGGGGATTTGGAGGAAGAGATATATATGTAGCAGCCACAAGGATATGAGGTAAAAGGGAAGGAGAAACTAGTGTACAGGTTGAAGAAGAGCTTGTATGGCTTAAAACAGGGTCCAAGGCAGTGGTATCTAAAATTTGACAAGTTTATGTATGAACAAGGTTATACTAGATGTCACTTTGATCATTGTGTTTATCTAAACAAGAAAAATGATGGTAGCTATATTATATTTTTATTGTATGTAGATGACATGCTTGTTGTAGGGTCTAACATGCAGGAAATAAATGTGCTCAAAAGAGAATTAGCAAATTCATTTGCAATGAAGGATTTGGGAGCTGCAAAACAAATCCTTGGTATGAGAATAACTAGAGATAGGAAAATCACAAATTAACATTGTCTCGGAATGAGTACATACAAAAGGTGTTGAAAAGATTTAATATGCACAATGCAAAACCAGTTAGTACGCCTTTTGCTATCCATTTCAAACTTAGTAAGGAAATGTGCCCAAAGACCCAAGAAGACATGGATTATATGTCTAAAGTTCCATATGCATAAGTAGTTGGAAGCTTAATATATGCAATGTTCTGCACAAGGCCTAATATTGCACATGCAGTGGGATTTGTAAGTAGGAACATGAACAATCTAGGAAAGGAACATTGGATGGCAGTGAAATGGATTCTTGGATATTTGAAAGGTACCACAAATCAAGCATTATGCTTTGGTTGTTCAAACATTTCTCTACAGGGATATGTTGATGCAGACATGGCAAGTGATAGAGATAATAGGAGGAGCACTACAGGATATGTATTTACTATAGGTGGAACAGTTGTCAGTTGGGTTTCAAAAATCCAAAGTGTTATTGCACTTTCAACAACAGAAGCAGAGTATGTTGCTACTATAGAGGCTAGAAAAGAAATGATTTGGTTACAAAGGTTTATGGGCGAATTGGGTAAGGAGCATGATATGGGCACATTATATAGTGATAGACAAAGTGCATTCATCTTGCAAAGAACTCAACATTTCATTCCAAGACTAAATACATACAGCTCAAGTACCATTTCATACGATCAATGTTGGAAGATGGAGAGTTGAAGCTGGAAAAGATACACACTAGCCAGAATCCTGCAGATATGCTAACAAAAGTTGTAACCAGGGAGAAACTAATAATATGCTTAGTTTTAATTGGTCTTCAAGGATGACAATGAAGATGAGAAACAATCAGGTCCAAAGAGGAGTCATTGTCTAGCAAATGAAGCAGCGATGGAGTTGCTACAATCATTCTCCAAGTAGGAAGTTTGCACACCCCTCCACGCAGGGGGGGGGGGGGGGGTTCGAGGGGGCCGATCCCCATTGACTAGGGGGTCTAGGGGCCAGTGGTCCCTCGGCGGGGGTTTCGGGAGAAATGTCCCCGAAGCTAAAAATGAATGTAAAATTTCTTTGTCAAAGTATAGTAATTTCTAGTCAATTTGGGCCATTCATTAGGCAGATAATCTGACAATAGAACTTATGTTTAGTTTAGGGTTTTTTGCCCTAGAAGGTAACGCCTCTCTTTGTATGAGGGCATTTTATTTGAGGCTATATAATAGATGTGTATTCTATGAGCGAGAAATAGAGAGGTGAGACTGTGAGAGAAAACAAAGGATATTACAGCGGATCTATTGTAGGTTATGTCTCTTCATTTTGCTGGATAATAGAAAGAAAGGAATGGTTGTTTAGGGTTGGCATTAGCCCAAACTGTGTGAACCACGTATATCTGTGTCTCTCTTGTTTTATGCATTCTCTGTGTTTATATTTCTACAATATTTTATGTGTTCCATTGCCCTGTAATATATAATTTCCTAACATATAGTGAGTCACCATGTGGTCATATGTCACTCCAAGAAGTACTCGGCACCCCCCAGAGCTTGCAGAGCTCAATGCATCATACAGGACCCTCATTTAAGGGTCTTTGAATGACACCAAGTTTTTCTTGGAAAGTTAGGAATTTGACTTTCCCTAGGGGCTTTATCAGAATGTCGGCAACTAGTTCATCTGTACCAATATGTTGGAGCCTTATAGCTCCTTGTTGCACCATATATCGAATATAGTGATACCTGATATTGATATGCTTGGAGCGATCATGAAATATGAGATTTTCTAACAAATGAATCCCACTTTGGTTGTCACATAGGATCACAGTGGTATCCAATGTAAATCCAAACAACTCACTGAAGAGCTTTCGCAACCAAACTGCCTCACAGGAGGCCATGCTAGCAGCAATATATTCTACTTTGGTGTTGCTCAAAGGCACCAACTTTTTCTTCCTACTCATCTAGGATATCGAAGCAGATCCCAAGGAGAAACAGCACCCGAAAGTGCTCTTATGGTCCTCCACATTGTCTACCCAATCAACATCAGTATATCTAAGTAGTCTCACATCTTCAGTAGTGTATCTTAATGCATAAGTGATTGTGCCACGAAGAGATCTCAACAGGTTCTTGGCACCAATCCAATGTATGTGGTGAGGTTCAACCATATGTTGACTCAATGTGTTGACTACAAAGCATATGTCTGGATGGGAGTTCACTAAGAACATTACTGCTCCGACAAGTTTCCGATACTCAGTAGCATTTTGTAAAACAGGTCCAGTAGCACTACCACTTAACTTCTTGAAGTCAAGCTCCATCGGGGTAGTTACAGGCTTGTAGTCTACCATACCAAATCTTTCCAATATCTTCACCACATATTTTCCTTGAGATAGGAAAATTTCCCCTAGCTTCTACCATACTTCAAGTCCTAGGAAATAGTGCATCAGTCCTAGATCCTTCATTTCAAATTCAGAAGCCAACTCCCTCTTACATTTGTGAATAAGAGGGTCTACGCATGTTAGGAAGCGGTCATCCATATATAGCACTAGTATGAGAGGTGTGTCATCTTCAACCTTAAAATAAAGGTTAGGATCAACTTCACTTCTAGTGAATCTAAGCTTCATCAAGTAGCTATCGATCCTCTCATACCATGCTCAAGGTGCTTGCTTCAGCCCGTAGAGAGCTTTCTTCAACCTACATACATTAGATTTGTGATCATAAATCTCAAATCCTTCGGGTTGCTTCACGTAGACCTCTTTTTTGATCGAACCATGCAAGAAGGCGGTCTTGACATCCATCTGGTGTAGGTTCCATCCTTGTGAAGCCACAAGGGTTATGATCGAGCGGATGATCATATACTTGGGAACAGGTGCAAATATCTCATCATATTCTATACCTTCCTTCTCAGAGAAGTAACGAGCAACAAAACGAGCCTCATACTTTTCCATAGATCCATCTGCTACATGCTTTATCTTATAAGGCCATTTTGAAGCGACAATTGTCTTGTGTCTTATCCTGGGATTTGGGAAATACTTCCCAGACATCATTCTTCATAATAGACTCATATTCTTTGGTCATAGAATCCTTCCATGCTTGACGCTTGACAACATCTGAGAATGATGAAGGCTCATTTTGTATGATCGTGCTCATGATGGTCAAGTATCCTTGATACCTATTAGGTTTCTTACTTTCACAGAAGGTTCCTCAGGGTGCAACATGTCCTTCAACATTATCAAGTAGCCCCCTAAGCCATGAAGGCCTCTTCCTAGAAGAGGAAGGCTCATGTGGAGGAGGATCAATCAAACATGGGTTCTTCCACATCAGGCATTGTTTCATCATATTTTTCTTTCAGTTCCCTGGTGTCGACTTCTTGAGAGCTCCTCAAAGTCGAAAGATTGTCCACCTTGCTGAGATCCATATCTCCGTCAAAGGTGACATCATGACTAATCACAAATTCCCTTTAACCGGTTACATAGATTCTATAGCCCTTAGTATTTTCTCCATAGCCCACGAAGATTCCTTTCTTTCCATATGCAACCAATTTATTCCTTTTCTCTTTCGGCACATGAAAATATACAAGGCTTCTAAAAATTCTAAAATGAGATACATTAGGTTTCTTATAGGTGAACATTTCTTCAGGAGTCTTGGAACCCAATTCTTGATGAGGGCATTGATTTTGTACATATACAGCAGTGTTTGCAGCTTCGTCCGATAGAAACTTTGGAAGTCTTTGATCATGGAGTAGGGCATGGATAGCTTCCACAATCATACGATTCTTCCTTTCTGCCACACCATTTTGTTCAAGAGTATATCGTGTAGTAGTCTCCCTCTTGATGCTAGCCTCTTTACAAAAGTCATGAATCTCATTAGTTTCATATTCAGTCCCATTATGAGTCCTTAAGATCTTGATCTTCTTTTCGATTTGATTCTCGATCAAGGCTTTGAAGTGTTGAAACCAAGAGAACACTTCATCCTTCTTCTTCAAGAAGTATATCCACATCTTTCGAGAATAATCATCTATAAAAGTAAGGTAATATGAATATCCTCCTAAGGAGTTCACAGGAATCATACTAGATATGTTTGAGTGAACTAGTTGTAATATATCAAAGGTCTTGCTTTGGCTTGAGGGGAATGGTCCCCTTTTGAGCTTTCCTACAGCACATCCCGGGCATACACCTTCTTTCTCTACTTGGAATTTGGGCATCCCTGTTACCATTTGTCTTACATCGGGTAGAGCTAAACCTTTGATTCCAAAGCTCACATTGAAGAGATGTGTCACAAGACATGACACCCAGTGGACTTCCATCGACCTGATATAATGAATCAACTCAAAACCCAAGGGTGAAGGCGTATTTAACATTATTTTTCCATATACGTACCTTGCCATTGCTGAAGGTTACCTTGTAGCCTTTGTCTTCCATTGCCGAAATGAACACCGGGTCCTTTTTGAGCTCAGGTACATATAATACATCCTATAAGTGGATCATATTACCTTGATTCAATTTGAGAGAGACATTGCCTACACCTTTCACGTGATATTTCATATTATCTCCAAGGACAATTTCCAGGTTAGCTTCTTTCTCTATCAAATTATGGAGAACTTCTTTGTAACTAGTGAAGTGCCTTGAGGCACTACTATCAATCAGTCAAATTCCCATTAAGTCCAAAGGAGCAGAGGTAGGTAGAGCAACTGATAGATAATATTCATCCTATTTATTTCTAAGAAAAAAAGCTTGATTTGCATCATTAACTTTAAATAAACTCACCAGTCTATCGTAGATTTCCTTGGAGGTTTTCAGGTCAGAGATGAAGGCCATCAAGTGCTTGTAAATAGAGTCCTGAATGATCTTCTTGGTTTTGACTTCTCCAGTTTTCCATTTGTTCCTGGCAGCAGCGGATGCACTTGATGGAGGCTCAACAATGTTTCCTCTCACATGGTCCAACACTTCTTGATCTTCTAGGGTTAGATCAATAGAAATCTTCCATTTGTGATATTCAGCTTTCTCATAGAGCTTGTCATCAACAGGAAAGAGTAATGAGGAACCCATAGTTCTTTTAGGATAGCCTTGCCAATCTTCTCTTTGGTGATTACTCTTGCTCTTGCTCAGGCCTTGTCTTCACCTAAGCTGTGATACCATGTTAAATTATGGTATGTTCTATGCTTAGAGAAATTTAATTTTCTTTCTTATTATTATTCATATATTAGCAATCACGTGTGCATAATTAAAGTGTAGATAGAACTTTAAATGATCAACAGAAAACAAGCCAAGACAAAAGACACAAGATATGGCGGCTAGCTAGGGACAAACCCCACAATGTGTGGGGAAACCCTTTGATCAAATCTTCTTTTATATTTAATAATTCAGCAGAGAGAAATAGTACAATAAATCTGATTTATATCAGTAGTAGCAAACCCTAGATCAGCAGCATCAGCTTTAGCGGCTTCATCATCAAAATTAGGGTAGTCGATATATCACAAATCGACTGTCAGATCGGCTTGATTCCACCACCAAAAAATGCGGCTTTCAGAGGAGGTCCAGATGGACCTAGAGCACAGTTCAGAAGAGGAGGTTTGATGGTCAACACTAGTCAAAGTTTAGATCTACAATTGCAGCTTCAGGTTCAGCAACTTCCTTCCACATGTGTGAGAGAGAGTCTCTTTTCTGTGCAGTGGAGAAGAGCCTCTTTTCTGCGCAGGAGAGACAGTGAGATGTGATGAGATGAGTGAGTGAAAATGAGGAAAATTCCTCTTGTATTTATACACAAATGTTGATGTTTGAATAGATGTGACTGTTGGACTTCTGAGCCTACATGAGTTTTAGGTCAGCTTGATAATAATTCCATAATCAAAATAAAATCATATCTCCATAAATACTTATCAGAATTGGATGATCTTTAGATCAATCCTACACCTCTCGACAAGAGGAATATAATAAAATATTATCAGCCATGAATAAGATGACCCACATGGAGTTTGGCCCTAGTTGCCAATTTTAACACCCTTCAAATGACAAGCCATCAAATATCGGTAAATTCACAAAATTTGTAGCTGAATGCATATGGTTATCAGTAGTTGTGACAGGACAACGATCAGTGAAAATATTGTGGATTGGATCAGATGTCTGAATATTGGTAGATTGGAATCTCAACAAATCATATTCTTTAGGTTCCCACGAATGAACTAAATTGATCGAAAGAGTCTCAGGAGGAGGATAGGTCATGCGATTGGTACCTTTCCATAAAGGATATTATAATACATCATCTCATTATACATGTTCATAATTTGTGTCGACTAGGTGAAAGCCAAAAATATTTGAGGAAATGGTCGATGCACTCCCTTCAGCAAACAAATTAGGGTATATATGTTGATGCATATTAGTTGAAAGGTGATGGAAAGATTTGCTCAGAGAAACATCACTCAAATCAAAGGCTTTCCAAGATTAGGTCACATGTAGCAAGATGATGCTAAGAGGAGCGTGAAGTTCGGAAACCCTAATTTTAGAAACCCTTATTTGACTTGGTTCAGGGGTCTCATCAGGAATGTGAGAACCTAACATAACCATCAGTAGAAGCTGAAGTGCCTTCACTTCCTGATGAGTCCCCAAACATTCAAAAGGTGGATCATCAAATTCTAGTGGCTTCATAGGATCAATAGATGGATACAAATGATAATCACCAAAGGTGTGAGCGAATATATTTTTGGTATAATGACAATCACTGAAACTACTAGTTTGATTAGGTTGGATATCTGGCACATAAGGCTCTTCTTGGATTGAGATTAAAGAGGGATTAATGAGAGAAGCATCTTGAGTTGGCCGAGATGTAAGTCCCTCTTCTTCACCTGTTAAAGACTGTCAGTGGAAAATATCAGGAATAAGAGATTCAAGATCCACATACCTTGAATGTGAAACATTACCCCCATGTACATGATTGCAATCAACCCAAGCAGGATAAATATGTGAATAATTTGTAGGAACTATCGATGTAGTAGACCCATGAACTAAATCATGGTACAATGGATGTAAAGGGTTAGTTGAAGGTGTAGGTTTTAACCCTGTATAGAAATTACCTGCATACGAATTCTAAATCACAGGAAAAATAAAAATGCGAGAGCATAACACATAAAACACATATACACAGAGATTTCCCACTAGATCCCAAAACTGGGACTACCAGCTTGATTTTTCATTATGTTCCTTTCAATGTTACAATACATATTTATACATGTCGAAGCATCCAATACCATGGACCGAAAAACCATCGCATCCAAAACCATGGACCAAAAACCATAGGTAGGTTCGCCCAACCTAATATAGGTTCCAAAAACAAATTTTTCCTGGGGCGCTGCCTCAGACCCTGTAGAGGGGGGCTACCCGCCCCCCTCAAACCCCCCAAACAAGGGGGGCTTCTGCCCCCACTGCACAATTGGCGCAACAAAGGGGGGGCTCTGCCCCCCCGGTTCACTACATCAGTTAGTCGTGGAAAGAATATAACACAACCCAACAGAAGGGGCACCAATCGAACCTAGACCCACATCCTACCCATTTATGTTCGCCAAAGGGGAAGATGGATTTGCATGCATGATGTGTTCCATGGATTTGATCGGGCAGTCAACTTTATGTGAGACAATACCAAAGCCATTACGAACAGGTGAATGAGATCCAAGAATATAGTGAGACATATGTTTAATGGACTCGATCTAGGTTCCATCAACAGGGAGAGATGTTATATCAACATAATTTTTAGGTTCAAGATCAAAAGTATGTATGAGGGCTTTAGACTCAAGGCCATCCAATTCATTTCCCAAAAAGCACTTTTCATCATCTGAACCATTTACAGCCAAAATCTCATTAAGTAACAAATCAAGAGGGGTTTCTTGAATGAATGAATGGAAGTTTTTAACAATGTGTGGCATCATTGCTTGATGTGACCTTCGAGGATGAGAGAGAAGAACACACAAGATAACTTCTCATTGTTGATCTCATAGGATTCACAAAACTTGAGGAAATAAAAAATGTGCTCAATTATGGATGTTCCATCCTCACAATCAAACTTTAAATAAGATAAGTGATAAGGTTTTTCTTCCGGGATTGAAAATGGAGAAACCAGATAAACACCCCTGGAGTGAAAATTGGGATGGAGCCATTTACAGATATGAGACTAAACTACAGGCTCCAAGGACTCAACTTGGTTCAAGACCTCCTTCTCTCGCCAATTTTTTGATGGGCTGAAATGTACCACCAACAACTAAGGGGGTCTCCCCAGTGTGAAGTCCCAATTAGACCTCACAACGTTTGAGTTAGGAACCCCATCCAGTATGTGGGCTTAGATGCCACCATGAATGCTTTCACTCTTGGTTATCAAATGAGAAAGTGTTAGAGTGGGGACAAGAATGAAATTCTCAGGAAGTGAAACAAAATCAGCCCAAGATTTAAAAATTGCATAAAGAGGTACAAACAAGTCTTAGCAACAATAAGAAGAGATATTCCATGAGAGGGATCAGTGAATAAAAACCTAATCACACATACACTAAACAGTAACATGCCAGAATTTGATCACAAAGTAGTTAACAATAGATCACTACCATGGTAAGGAACAAGTAAACATAGATTCAAAAGTAGAAAATACATGCAACCACTATGTACTAGCACACAACATATTGCATATATGAAAGCGCACATACAAATATGATGAAGTATCAGACAGCTAATACAACCACCATGAGTAAGCATGGGAATCAATTCCAAAGATAAAGAACATCTTATTAATGTCACTTCAACTTCAAATACATATCATGCAATTTGTCAAAACCCAATAGTGGAACATGGGCTGCTCATACCATTGCCTAATGCCAAAACCCTAGCCCCACTACAGATCCACTCTACTAGCTGCCAAGAGCCGAGTGGCTCTAGCTCTCAAGCATAAATCAACTATCTATTCCTAGTTTCAACTAAAGTGCTAAAGTCCACTTCAATGAGACATGAGGGTACATTTATAGAGATGAGGTGATTTTTCACCTACCATGACCCTTGAACTCCCCTCATGACTCTAGAACTTCGTCACTACTCTCTCATGCCAACTTCCTAGTACATTATCAATTGATCTCAACATGACCGTTGGCACCATGATGAGAATATTTACATATTAATAGAAGAGAGGATGTAAGGATAAAAGGAAAGTTTTGAGAAACCCTATTGTTAGATATCATTGCCAACATTGGTGTGAAACCATGAATGTATGAATTGTTGGATTGCCTATCATTGTGACTTGCATACATCTAATCACCTCTTTTTGTTGTGTTCCTCATTGAAACCTTATTTGTGTTGCTTCCGTGGAAATCCTAGCTTCCTTTTCTAGGTCAACATTATTTCTTTTCCCTGCTATCTACCATTGACATTCACATAATATCTAAGCACTCTTGACTTCTTCACATAGACCAACACTCTTGTCCCCTTTCTCTGCATTATGATGGAGAACAAGAAGTGGATGTAGAGGGTTTTCATAAACCCTAGAATGCACATTATCCATATGTGGTGAGGTTGTGGATGCTCGATCCTCAGATAGTCCTCTTATATTGCCACTATGCCTCACTTGCATTCATCTATATTTTGGTGATGTTCCTTTGAATTTACTGAATGGTTCTTGGAATTTGGAAGGGACCATCTAGCTCGGTGAAGGAAACCCTATTTATTCAATATCCATGAGACAGTCTAATCCATTTGTGTAGAACCACATTTTTTTCCCTTCCTTCTACCTTCAGGAAAATGGCATAGCTTAGACATACTTTTAAGCAATGAACGATAATGGAAATACAACAATAGTTAAAAAAATGATATAAATAATTAATTAATCTAGATCCCTGTGCGGTCAATTGTTGTGCCACTATGTTCTCAGAAAGAGTGGCTTTCATAGGGTCTCCTTTCTCTTCTCTAATTAATGTTTTGTCTATGGGACTATTATGGAGTTATTGTTGAATGTAGCTCCACTTCTTTGCAGAGAGAAGGGCACAATAACTTCTTTAATCACTTCCCATTCTGAAACTTGCGACATGATACATAGGTCTCCCTTAGTGGCTCCATTGTAGTGTTCAATTGTTGAGTGTTTTATTCACATTTCTCCTTCCATTGAAACAACACCTTGAGTGGTTCCATGAAGTGAGTTTGCCTATTGGCTCAAACCCTATGTGTGAATATTCTAGTGGAAATCCCAGCTTCCTTCACCAAGGTCACACTATGCTTTCTCGTGCCATATGGTGTCATCAGGGCAAGTGGTTTTGTCAAGTCTTGTGGGGTTCCCAATCATCATCCTTCAATTTTGAGGCTCATTCTCTACTGCTATGAGAGTTGTCCTCTTGCTATTTGGGTTGATTCTCTGACCTATCATCCACAAAATAGGCGTTGAATGTAGATTCATGTTTTTTCAATGTCGATAATCACAGTGCCTAAAAATACCCATAGGTTTTAGTGTATTCAATGTGCTTGTATGTGAGAATTTGATCATTGGGGCCTTTGTATTAGTGAAATGAACCTCCCAAGTGCACTACTTAGTCCATTCATCATATGTTCAACATGAGTGAATTTTGGGTAGCAATAAAAATTTATCTGCCTATGTTTATATCTTCAGACCCTCATGAATAATAATGTCTCCTTTAGATATAGTTACTTTCGTAATACATTGGCAGCCATTGCAACATTAATTTTGTGCCTTGCAATGTCATGGTAGCAAATAGACTACCGATTTCACCCTTTTAGTTTGCACCCTTTTACGCATTAGACATGTTGAAAAAGGAGGTAGCATTAGTTGCATAGTCACATTATCATGGAGATGGTCTGGTTGTGACTATGTGACTTAATGACCTAGGTAGAGGTCGCACAATCACACTACATGAGTTTTGCATGCTTTTGTTGCCTATGGAGTGTGATGCTACAATTTTGGTGGAAGCGTGATATACCAGAGGTCACTTGGTCGCAACATAGTGTAGGTCACATTTTTTGGTGGCTTCCATGGGTCTCTAACACGACTCTGTGACTAGTCATACTCGAATGAAATTGCACCTTGTCTTTTGCCTATCCAAGGCTCTATAATGCGACTTCTACACCCTGGGAAGGATTGCAATCAAATGATGTGACTTTGGTGAGTCGCATAGTTGCAGATATCTGTGGGTTTCATTTGAGAGTGCATAACTAGGGTTCTCCTTGCGAATTTGTGCTCTGGATGAGAAGCTTGGGTGGCATTTCTTAGTTGCTTTCCTTGGGATGAAAGAATATGTGATGATTGTTTACGTTCTTGTTTCTTCCATGAACAACAATCCATTGAGTGATAGTGACATGACCATTGCCTTCATAGCTAATGAGGCCATGCTTTTGATTGGTAGTTATCGAAGATAATGGTGACGATGGTCCCGAGGATGCCAACTTGACCTTGCTTGTACACCAATTCCTGCAAGTTTGACATGCCAACCCACTACATATTGGTGATCTCAGTATGATGCAGATGGAGTCTCATATGTGTGATTTCACCAAGTTCAGTTCTGGATTGAAATTTAAAATTGTTGTTCTTGCAATGCATAATTTGAAACCCTCTAGAAGAATTCCCTTGATGCACATGGTTGTAAAGAAATGCATGTGCAACAAACCCTCTAGTAAATTAAAACATTTTCATATAGCTTTGTATCTCTTGTAAGGCTATGTTGTTGCCTTCGATATAGTTGTCTCACCTTGCAATGAAATATATCGCGTCAGTGATGGTCTACTCACTCCATTGACACATGGGCTCATTACACAGTGTGAAGTTGCATGACAGTCTTCCTCTACATATATTTTGATTCTATGAGTCAAGTACATCATATCGTGTGTGAAATCAATACTTGAAAATTTCTTCTTTGCAATCATTCTCTAGAGTACAGAGAGTAATTGACTTCTTGCAAGTCTCTTTTTGAAAGGTTGTAATATGAAATCGTAGCATCGTATTGCAACTAATTACAATGCAACCCTTCATGTCCCTTTAACGCCTTTCATTACAGAAATTTGCTAACGCAACACATGGTCTTGGATGCTTCAAATAGATAAATCTCGATGCTCCATCATTCAACGCGAATTTAACATGTCCTCTCGAAAAATACAAGTGATTATCCTTTTTCTAGTTGTGCTAGATGTGTTGGTTTCATTAGCATATACTTCAACTAAGTTGCCAACGCTATGAGAAATCCAATATTGTCATAGCAGTTATGTCTTGACGTAACTTCACATTATTCCAACATTAAACCCTTGATGGTGCCATCTGTGCCTTGTGTGTAATTTGAGCATGGGAGGGTCATTATGATGGCACCATATGTGCTTTAAGAGGGCTTTGGAAAAAGGTGATGTCCCCAACATGAGACTACCATAAAGAATAAAAGGCCATGTCTCCATAGTGAAACTTCCAGAGGGTAGCACTCCCTTTCACTTGTTTGGAGGTATTATTAAAAGACTTTGATTTATGCTCATAACATCCTAACACACCCCCAATGGTAGAAATTGGTGTCGATTATCAAACTATTGCTTCACATATCTATCATTAAGATATAGTCCTCATGCATATAGGAGTTATGACCCTTTGACTATGCCTTGGTACAAAATATGAGGTGTTGCCTCACATGCCCTACATAGAAGACTATGTGTTAATTGCATGATATATATAAAATAACAATGCTTCACAATTCACCAGAAACCAAAGCCTAGGGTGCATGAATGCTTTAGATTTTAGTCCTTTTATTACAATTTCATTTAGTTTTTAACACATGTATTAATCTAACGAACAAGGTGTTAACATGTCAAGGGATCCTTGTAATGATGCAAAGCCAATGAGATGTGATGCTAATGGGGGAATAAGGGTGAGGTTGAAACATGAAGGTGACTCTCATTCTGACCAGCTAGGGCTTCAAGGATGCACATAATGAGGACCACAACACGGTCAAAAGAAATTTTGGATCTCATTCACTTTGATGGATGTGGTCCTATGACCCCTAAATCACTTGGGTCACATTTATAGATGATCATTCAAGAAAGACTTGGGTTTACTTAATGAAAATCAAGGATGAAGTATTTACAAAATTTCAAGAATTCAAAGTTGAAGTGGGGAGCCTTACAGAAAGAAATATTAGGATACTAAGATCTGATAATGGAGGATAATATACATCCAAAGAGATTATAGCATTCTATAAGGAGTCTGGGATTAAGAGGGATTTGATAGTCTCATATAATCCACAAAAAAATAGAGTTACATAAAGAAAGAATAGATCCATTAAACAAAGTGTAAAATAAATGTTACACGATCAGGATCTACCTAAGTTTCTATGGGGAGAATCCATGAATATAGTTGTCTACATTCAAAATCAAAGTTCACAAAACTCGGGAAGAAGTGTTCACTGGAAAGAATCCAATTGTAGATCATCTCTGGATCTTTGGGTGTCTTGTATATATCCATATACCAAAGGAAAAAAGAAAGAATTTGGATCCTTTCAACATGGAGGGGACATTTTTTGGATATGGAAACTCATCAAAATCTTATAGGATTTGTTGTCACTCTTAGAAACAAACTCTGCGTTAATTAGAGACTAGTGTCTAAGACATCTTAATTAGTGTTGTCAAATTTATCTTTAAGACTTACAGCACCATATTTTGTCACAAGTAATTCAAATAAGATTGATTCATAACCATTCATAAATATATAATGTTTGAACTAGTGTACACGCAGTAATACACAAGAAATAGTCCTCGATCAGTGGTGGCCAAATTAGATTGAGAGCTTGTAGCAAACCAATTGTTGAGACAAATGTAATGGTAGAATACAGTTGAAGAGAAATCCATCATACAAAACTGAAACTTTAAGAATTCTATATGTCTGGATTTAGAAAGAAGCAGGAGTAAGGAAATGCTTATGGAATGCTAAGATACATGGAGTGATTTTTAAAGACTTCTTTTCTTGGGTTGTGTTATATTATTTCCACTACTAGCCTACGTAGTTAACCAGGGGGTTAGGAGGGGGGTGGAGCCCCCCCTTCATTTTGCTATTGTGTAATGGGGGGAGTCACAGGGGGTTTGAGGGGTGCAAGTAACCCCACTCTATGGGGTCTAGGGCAGCGCCCCAAAAAATTTTAGTTTTGGACCCTATGTTAGTTTGGGTGGACCTACCTATGGTTTTGTGCATGATTTTCACATGTGGTTTTGGACACGATGGTTTTCAGTCCATGGTTTTGGATGCGATGGTTTTCAGTCCATGGTATTGGACGCTTCAGCATTTATAAATATGTTGTAACATTGAAAGGAACATAACGAAAAATCAAGCTGGTTGTCCCAGTTTTGGGATCCAGGGGAGAATCTCTATGTATATGTGTTTTATGTGTTATGCTCTCAAATTGTTTATTTTCTATGTTTTAGAATTCGTATGTAGGTAATTTCTATATGGGGTTTAAACCTACATTTTTTCAACATCAATACAAGCATTTTCCATCAATAGCTTGATCTAAATGAATCTGCATCTAATGAGAAATATGTATAGCATCTATGTCACATAAAATATGAGAGTAATATATAACATATATGAAAATACAGAGGGAGATGAATATATTTCAATCCAATAAGTTGGAATTACCATAACTATTGTATTGATATTTTGAGAAATGTGCATACATCAAGATTCACAACACCTCCTTCACGAAAACAGGAAAGGCCCTTTCCAAGAGTTCTTACCAAAAATTATGAAACTTCTTTAAGTGTTCCTTCCCTCCTTCTATAAGGATAGGGAGAGCTTGAAAACAGTTTCAAAAATATCTTAGCCAAGTTCTAGTTGTTTGATCGACTAGCTATCTCGACGTGTGAAGGCTCTGTCACCCAAATCATTGCAATAGATTTGATTCTTTTCTTTAAAATACAAAAATAATAGAATAACAAAACATAGGAAAAATGAATGATTATTATAGAAAAATATATCCATGCCAATTCTTGTGATGGCCCCTGATCATGCCACATCTCTACTAGAATGTTCCTCTTCATCTACTCGACCAGTTCACTTGTCATTTTCGCCTCAATCACTTGAATGCTCCACTCAATGGAGTTGGAAGTGATTAGTTGTGGTGGCCTTAATGGTGTCGTGGAATCACAGCTACTGACTCATCCATCTCTTTAATCTCTCTTTATTATTCTATCGGAGCGCGGTATGTCCTGTAATATCAATATAGTGAAATATAGGAGCTTTGCCTCATTGGGACTTTTATTCTTAAATGACTTAACAAAAATAACGATTTCTGATGTCCTTGACCCCTTTTCTTTAGAAACTTTCTATTTTCCTCCATGGGACTGAGGGTGGTGACCAGAGGCTTAGCCTTAAGATGCTAAGGCATTTAGACTTCTGCCAGAGGACATCCTTCCTTTGTTAACTGATAAGCAACCAAGGTTCTTTAACTTCCTCTTGACCATGCGCTAGCGAAATATCGGAGCCCCTCTTTATCAGAAATTTTTCAAGTGCTAATTATTGTAAAGTTCTGACATCTTCAACCTCCAATATGCAATCTCTAATATGACGTCATCACTTCCACATGGCACCTCATGAGTGGTGAAATGTATCACCTAGATTTTCCCCCATAGGCCCCCTCAAAATGCTAAAATTTCCTGCCATGTGTCCTTTCATACCGCCACATCATCTTGACATCATATGCCACTGTATCCTATCAGAACCAATCATATGCCACCACATGTCCTACTAGAGGAGAGAGAAAAGGGCCAGTCAACCTTTTATTTTGCGATAGAATCCTTTTTTAATCTTTATTGAAGTCCCCTGGTGGCTTTTACACTACCAGCACATTACCCATGTCACAACGTTTAAAAGATTGTCACCTTCAAAAATTTCAATTCTTCGATTGTTAATGTTCTGATGTTGCAATATTGTGATGCGTAATTGCATTGATCTTGTCTGGACTCTGATACTACCCTCTTCGCTGCATTGGACCCTTGAAATGCATGATCTCCAATATGCGATTGCCGATATGCCTGATGTATGATCGGTAATATTCTAGTGTGTTAATGTTGCAATTGTCGATATTATGGTGCTCTGTTGTTGCAATCGCCGATCTTTGATGCTGCTAGACCTTCGATATGTGATCTCTGATATATTGGACCTCTCATGTTCCTTCCTAAGGCTTCAATCTTTTAACTTCAGTAGACCATATATTTTGATCCATGAGTCCATTTTTGGACTTCCACATATCATTGTAAATCTTGTTCTGAGAACTTTCCAGTAGAGAGGGTTCGATGTATGCTTTAAGTCCTTCTATTGCTTGGAAAAATGATTGCAAGCTACTCATCTCTTTTGCATTATTTTGACATCATTTGGTACCATTCGAACAATTTTGCAATAAGTGATAGCATTGGCTCCAATTAGGGACAATGCCTTGCTAGCAAGGTGTTGAGAAGATGTAGACAATTAGCCTTTTATCCATTGGGCATGGAGTCATTTTATCCAAGTATATGAAAACAAAAAAAAACATAAAGAATTGAAAGTATTACTAATATTTTACAATGGCTCACTAGTATGTACAATGGATGAGAAATTGACCTCTTAGTGCTGGAAGTAAAGCTTGAGGAATTTCCCATTTACCAGCAACTCAAGCATTACACCCTCCAAGTTTTCCAGCAAGAAAGTAGTGTTTCTCTTTTCCTCAGCAATATTGAAGGGTCCAAACCATAAGGGATCAAATTTTCCATGTTTCCCTTCGTCTTCTCTTCTCACATCCCACCTCAAAACTAGATCTCCTTGCTAGAGAGGTTTGTCTTTCACCTTCTTATCAAACAAAGATTTCATTTTTTGTTGGTGTTTGATTAACATGTGTTTTACCTGCTCTATATTCTCCTAGAGCTCCACTATTTTATTTATCCTTCGCGTCAACAGGTTTGGTTCTCCTTTCACATCTTGTAATATCTTGGAAACCAACATAGCAAGTTGTATAGGGAATATAGTTGTTTTCCTATAAATCAATTCGAAAGGAGATTTCCTCGTGGATCTTTTCGGAGTGACCTTGTTTTTCCATAGGGAAAATTTTAGTTGGGAGTCCCACTTTCTCTGGCTTTCTGCAATTGTTTTCTTCAAGATCTTCATTACCATTTTGTTGGAAGACTCAGCTAGTCCATTTCCCTGAGGATAGTAGGTAGTAGAGTGGCCAACTGTAATGTTTAATTTTTGACAAAAGTTGATAAGTATTGCAAACTTAAAAACCCGAGCGTTATCAGTCACAATTTTCACAAGACACCCAAACTTGGCCAAGATATTTTCCTCCAAATATTTTATGACCATAGTGTCGGTTGCATCTCAGGCTGATATTTCTTCCACCCATTTTGTGAAATAGTCAGTGGTTGTGAGTATCCACTTGTGTTGGCTACTGAAAGGGGGGTGTATCTCTCCGATAAAGTCTATTCCCCATTGCCTGAAAGGCTCTTTTGTACAAAGATGGATTAATGGGAGTGGGGCTAATTTCTCCTTCTCGATGAACATTTGATACTTCTGGCAGTCCCAAACATAAGAGTGAACTTCTCTAAATAGTTTAGTCCAATAGAATCTTGCTTTCAATGTCTTATACGTGGTGGTCAGTTATAGTGTCCCCCACAAATGCCACTATGGAAATCATCAATTAGTCTTTGAGTTTCTATTTCTACCAAACACAGAAGTAGAATTCCAACAGGGTCTTTCTAATATAGTTTCCCATGGGATATAATAAACTTCTGAGCTTGTAATCTTAATGCTCTATACTTGGATTTACCCATCTTCATTGGGCACCTCAAGGATCGTAGATAGTGGATGACATCCTTATACCAAGAAGTTGTTTCATATTTGATATGGGCTTGATATCCATTTTGTACTCTTGGATTTTGGCAATCCACTTACCTATTTTTCCATCACTATCCCCTTGTACCATGATGTCTTTAATAGTCATTGTTGGAACATAAGCTACAATGTTAGAGTGTAAAACATAAATATGAAGGCATTCAAATATTTGACCAGGGCATAAGCATGTTTTTCGAAGATATTATATTTCAATTCATCCTCATACAACACCTAGCTGAAGAAGGATATAGGTTTCTCGTGACCTTCATTGTTATTCTGCAATAACACAACAACTATAGTATGGGAGGGGGGGAAGAAAAGATGCAAAATGGTATTGAATAATCTGAGCTAACTAGCACATGAACCTTTGCAAAAGCTCTATTGATCCTAGAGAAGGATTCCTAGGAATCTGGGTTCCACTTTACTTCATTCTCCTTCTTCAACATCTCCATGATACCTTTCACCATCTCTACATAATTGGGTATAAATATCCTCAATAACTTAATCCTTCCCAAGAACACTCGGACCTATTTTTTCTTCTAGCTAGGGAAATGTGGTTGATGGCTTCGACATGATCAAGATCGATCTTCACCCCCACTTGTGCTACTATATGCCCCAACAAATTACCTTCGCCTAGAGCAAACTAAGATTTATTTAGATTTAGAGACAACCCATACTTCCTGCATTTCTCAAAAGTGAGTTTCAAATGCTCAATATGCTCCTCATATGTTTTAGAAAAAACTATGATATCATCCAAGTAGACCACAACTAATTTGTCTTTTTCTCCCACAAATGCTATATCCATGGCCCTTTAGAAGGTTGCTTCTACATTTATAAGGCCAAATGGCATTCTTGCATACATGAAGGTCCCCCAGCCTATAGTGAATGTAGTTTTCTTTTGATCATTGGGATGCATTGCTACCTTGTTATATACTGAGAAGCCATCCATCATGGACATCCGAACTGAGTTAACTACATTCTGTAATATATAATCCATTTTTGGAAATGTGTAATTGTCTTTTAATGAAGATCTGTTGAGGTTTCTGAAATCCACACATAGTCTTATCACTCCATTATTTTTCGTAACAGGATTTGGGTTTGCCACCCAATCTAAGTACCTTAAGGGTATAATTATCTTGGCTTGAAATAAATTCCTTACTTCCTTCTCGATGGATAGGAGTAAAAGGGGGTTGATCTATCTAAGTCTCTTCTTACAAGGCTTCATTCCAATATTTAAGGGAATATTATGTTGAATAAGATTTGTATCAAAAGTATTTAAATCATCATATGACCTAGAAAATACATCTTTATAGGTTTTCAATATATTTAAGTACCTTTGTTTATATTGATGTTGGGCATGGCCCAACTAGGTCCAAGTTTTGGGCAAAAGACCCAGTAGAAGGAGTGGACTGCGTGGAGCTGGCAAAGATATATTCATCATGTGGTCTTTCATGGCTTTGGGGATGGGACAAAGTCCTGATTTTGTAACAGGTATCGGGTATTAGTCCTTTTTTCATGGATCCATGGTATGTGGGCCATGGTTTTTTTAATGACATAAAGTATATAAGTAGATGTAATACTTTGTAATCGAAAATATCATATCATGTCATCATAAGTGAATTGAATCTCTATATTCGCATATGTATTTTGTAGTTTTGAGCAAGGCTCCATAGTTGAGTGTACGGAGGCCTAGAAGAGTCTATAGTTGAGTGCACAAACCACCTGTAGCTACGTGTGCAGGTTGAAGAAGTATATGTGTTGAATATTTATATTAATAATGGAGAAGTTTTGGCAAAGAACTGCATTTCTTTATTTGTTCAGTCTTTGTTGTTATTAGTATCGTTATGCATGCTTTTCACTGAATTGCATGAAAGAATACATGTTACAATCAATATATTATTTGATGCAATAAGGGTAATTCTGTAAAGATAATCATGAGCATGAAGTTATTTATGTATGTGAAGTTATAAGATCAATATAAAGTAGAAGTAAATACATGGTGCCAGTGTGCAAATATCCCTTTGGTTACAAAATCATGGTTCTACAACCTCCCATAACTACATCATGTGAGAATGTGATATGCTTGCAAGTAATTACCAAAACGGCCAGTAGTTGAGGATTTTGTTGGTTTGCAACACACTCTGAACTTTGGTCAAGCCCCTCAAACCAACAAATGGTTCCATTGACAGGACTGGGATCTGCTTAAGGGATATGTTTTGGCGTCTGTCGATGAAATATATTCAGGAATGGGTTGAACAGAAAGAAAGAGAATTTGCATAAAAAGAAAATAGAAACCCTAGATTATTGACTTAAGACTGGTTGCATAAATACATTTATAAAGAGCAACATGAATATTCTTTGGTTCGTTCCACATTGAATTGTATGAGTGGGTATCTAAGTTGACGAAGCATAAGATTTGTTTCAAAGACGACAAACCTAAGGTGTGGAATCCTGATTTGATACAGTGACTCAAAAGAATTGATAACAGTATATCAAGGGCTATTGATTTATGGATCGATAAAATTTTGGGAGGATTTATCATTGATTTCATGATCAACGAGATCGTGTCCTATAGAAAAGTTGAAGGAAGATTCTTCAAAGGACAATGAGGTAATTTCTTAAATTATCTGAAGCTCTGGATTAAGATGTTATTGTGTGAAAATGGGATTCTACGATGCAGTCATATTAATGTTTGCGTAAAGAATAAATAAACCAGAACTAGGAGCTACATGAAGTGGGAAGTGATATAGAACAGAGTTGAAGAATTATATTAAGGCTGATTATAGCCCTCTGTTAGGATCTAAGAGTAATGAAGAAATAAGTAACCATACAACCCCACAACATTCCCCTCCCCATCCTGAAGGCACGTCAAAATCAAGAGTTGAGAAGAATCAGGGTGCCTTTGGGATCCCCCAGTATACCCCATCCCCTTCCCCAGACTTCCCCTACACCTCCACCTCAACCTTGAAATAGCCCATCAAGAACAAGAATAATGGTTGATGACATTAAGCTACTTGTATTTAAAGGACTGGGATCAGAGGACCCTGACCAGTTTTGGTTCGTAGTTGATGCAGTATGGACAACAAGATAGATTAATAATGATTATATAAATAAGGCTAACATGTTATATGAAATATTATTGCGTAAGTTGAATGATATATTTAATGAAATTAAGAAATCATTGGTGGCAGAATTCAAGAAACCGAAATCTAAATCACAGTGCATCATAGAGATAAAAGAAATCAAATAGGCGTCGACTAAATATGTGTGGGAGTTGGATCACTAATTCAAGGTGTTGATGGGTTAACTAAGCTTTGAAATACCCCCACATCAACATAAAGAGTGGCTCATAGTCACGCTACTACCACATATTAGGTTACCATTGACACAACAGAAGATCGCGATGTAATATGAAGCATTGGAGATTGTGATGAAGCTGGAAGCTTCACCGATTGGAGATACTCATGCAGGAGTGCAGAATATATAGAGTTAGCTAGCCAATCTCACCTTGGAATTGTAGGATATGAAGAAGGGTAAAGAATTCAAGCCAGAAAGATCATAAGTATGGTGTACAAAATGCAAAGTAGAGGGTCATTATAAGGACCAATGCCCCATTTAGAGATTATATTACAAGTGGAGTGCCTAATCCAGTAAATCCAGGACTGTGGTGAGAGATTTGTCAAACGAGAGGTCAAAATTGCTCTGAATATTGCTACCTATCATAGAAATATATACAAACCTCGAAGCAGTTTTTTTGCAACTTCTATAGATTAGTAGGCCATGAAGAAAAATTGGCGAAGTTATGACTTAATGATGGAGCACACTATTGATAGTTATAGATTGTAAGCTAAAGGACATACACATGAAGAGAAAGGACAACATGTTGGTCAAGGATGATTTCAAGGATGAGGAGGATGATTTAGTTGAGGGTGTGACCATATTATCTGTTACAGCTGTCGACAAGTTGGACACTTGAAAAGAGACTATCAGAACCCGATGACAACCTACAATTACTGTAAGTATTGATCATGTGATGTTATGCTCTTAACCTGCAAGAGGATACCAGAATACCAAATATGCGAATAAATATACCCAAAACATAGAACAATGAGAATAACAGCAAGTATTTTATTATTCAAAAAGCAATATTCACTTGCCTCTTCAAGGGCAACCTCCAATATAGCAAAGCTCAATTACAAAAATAAGACACGATGCTCCTCACAGGGAATCTCTATACTTTATATAGGATTCATATATGCAATACCATGGGGCAATACCATGGTTCTTATTAATACAATCTATCTAATACCATGGCCGATTTGCAACTAACTGTGGTCCCGTCACTAAATGCGAGTTAACCACTTACAATTATTAATATGGGCTTTATTGACTCTTTACTTAACTATAACTATGACTCGATCCTATTACATAAATAAGGGGGTTAGGGTGGGACCCTAACATGCCCTCCCCCATAAGAATAACCTTGTCCTCAAGGCTGAAGCTACGGAAACTACTGAAGGATAGTGGCTAGTTCCCAGGTTGCATCTTCCGGAGAAGTGTCTTTCCACTTGACGAGGACTTCCTTGATCATGCGGCCATGCAGGTGTCATTCTCATCTATCCAGGACCTATTCAGGTTGGAGCCACATTGACCCTTCTTCATCCAATTTAGGTAGACTGGTTTGAATTCTGTAATTGTTCCCAATCACTTTCTTGAGGCATGAGACATGGAAAACTAGTTGGATTTCTATAGTGGGTGGAAAAGCTAGCTTGTAGGCCACTTCTCCAATGCGCTAAAGTACTTAATACGGTCCATAGAATTTTGGAGATAGTTTCTGACAACCCTTGTCTTTGAGTGATGTTTACTTATATGGTTACAGCCTCAAAAATCCTTGATCCCCTTCTTGAAATTGGCGTTCTGAGTGATGCTAATCTACTTATTGCTTCTGCGGTTTTGAGCTTGATGAAGATTCTCTCTAAGATGGGAAAGCATGGTTGTGCAGTTCTATAGGAGTTGATCCACTCCTTGTACCTTTGAGAACCCCTTGATATAAGAAGTAGGGGAAGGAGGGAATTGACCATAAACAACTTCATATGGAGTCATTTTGGTGGGGGCATGATAGTTCGTGTTATACCACCATTCAACTAGAGGTAACCACTGTACCCAGAGATGTTTCTTTTCTAAAGTGAAACACCTAAGGTAGGTTTCCAAAAATTTGTTGACTGCTTCAGCTTGACCATCAGTTTGTGGATGATAGGAAGTACTGAGTTTAGTTAGGTACCTTGTAGCCTGAAGAGTTCCTGCCAAAAATTACTAGTGAATACTGAGTCACGATCAGACACAATGGAAGTTGGCATGCCATGTAGTTTGAAGATCTGATCCATGAAAGATTGAGCAACCAAAGTCTGTGTAAAAGGGTGAGGTAGGGTGAAAAAATGAGCATACTTAGAAAGTTTGTCCACAACCACAATGATGAATGACTTGTTTGCTGACTTTGGAAGACCTCTGTCCATATTGATGTTGGGATGGGAAATGGTTGTAATGTGCTTGGTGCTTTGACTGTCTCTCCTTTGTGGCACTGACATACATCGCATTCTACTACAAAAGTAAGAATTCCCTTTTTCATGCCTACTGAAAAAAATGATCTTCAAGTGCGAGCATAAGTCTTCTGAAAGCCTAAATGTCCTACATTGGGGGATGAGTGCAACTCCGCCAAAATGTGGCTTTTGAGGGTGGATGTTGGTGATATTATGACTTTGTCCTTGTAGCAAAGAATCTCATCCTACCACGAGTATCCCTTGGTGGAATTTGGATCTGCCTGCAATTGAGTAATGAGTTGGGAGAGCCAGGGATGTGAAAACCATTCCCTGTGAGCCTCTTCAATCCATTCTAGAATTTGAAGGGAAATTGTGAGCAGGGTACTTTCCTCCTCAAATTGGCGAGATAATGCATCTACTACAATATTTTCGTGCCCTTTCTTGTAAATTATCTCATAATCACATCCCAGCATTTTGGCGAGCCATTTATTTTGTTGTGATGAGGATAGGCATTGCTCCAAAAAATATTTAAGGCTTTGATGGTCTGTGTGGATTTGGAAGTTTCGCCCCAATAAGTAAGATTGCCAGGTATCTACTGCATGTAATATAGCCATCATCTCCTTCTCATAGGTAGATTATCCCAGATTCTGCCCACTTAGTTGTTTGCTTATGAAGGCCAAGGGCTAACCTTCCTGCATTAAGACCACCCCAATACCCGTACCTGAAGCATCACATTCAATGACAAAATATTTGGTGAAGTCGGGTAGTGCTAAGACTGGAGTGGAACACATGGCATTTTTGAGAGCTGTAAAGGCTAGTTGTGCTTCATCATTCCAGAGGAATGAATTTTTCTTGAGGATTTGAGTGAGGGGCCTCGTAATGTGGCCATAATTGCGGACAAATTTGCGATAATATCCTATGAGACCCAAAAATCCTCTCAGGCTCTTCAAGGTCTTAGGTTGAGGCCAATCCTGCATTGCTTGGATCTTTTTGGGGTCCAACCTGACACCTTCATGCCCCACAATGTGGCCCAAATACTCAATTTCTTCCATGCCAAAAGAACACTTGGACATCTTAACAATTAATTTATGCTTGCGGAACAGCTGCAAGAGAAGATCTACATGCTGAAGATGTGTGGCCCAAGTGCGACTATAGATGAGGATGCCATCGAAGAAAGCAAGGACAAATTTTTTGACATATGGTTTGATCAGGTGGTTCATAAGGCTCTGAAAAGTAGATGGGGCATTACAAAGACCGAATGGCATGACTAGGAACTCATAATGGCCTTCATGAGTTCTTAAAGTAGTCTTTCGAATGTTGACTTCTTTCATGCGAATTTGGTGGTAGCTTGAGCGAAGATCAAGCTTAGTGAAAAATTGAGCCCCATTTAGTTCATCCAGCAAATCATCAACAACTAGGATGGGAAATTTATCTTTGACTGTCAACTTATTGAGGGCCCTTAAGTCTAGACACATACGCCATTCCCCATCTTTCTTGAGCACCATGACCACTAGTCATGAATAAGGACTAATGTTGGAACGAATGACACCTACTTCCAAAAGTTCCTTGATTATTTTTTCTATTTCATTCTTGTGGGCGAATAGATATCTATATGGGTGCACATTTTGTGGTTGGGCCCCTAGGACCAAAGTGATGCTATGATCATGTTCGCCTCTCGAGGGTGGAAGCTCATGAGGCTTGTCAAATATTGGCAGATGGTTATTTAAGATCTGTTGCATCTTAGTATGAATCGGAAGAGAATTGGGTTCGAAGGCTTGGATGGAATTAAATTGAGCTATAACTCCATGATGGCCCTTTTGTAACAATTTTTCCATCCAATGTGAGTTGCTGACAGAGGGAGCTCCCGCCTGGAGTCCTCGAAGGGTATGTGTGTGGTTGTTCTGCTTAAATCTCATATATAACTCCTAGAAATCCATTGTGATTGGGACAAGTGTGCGAAGCCATTCAGTGCCTAGGAAAATGTCGCACCCTCCCATGTGTATGGCAAACATGTGGGTCTTTAACTAATAATCCCCCATTTGAAGTTTGACATTTTCACATCGGCCTTCACATTTCATTGTTCCCCCATCGGCAATTTGGACTTGGAAGTTAGAAACTGCTCGTACAAAACAATGAACTGCTTTGGTGACTCTTTGATGGATAAAATTATGTGTACTTCCACTATCAATCAATACTACTATTGGGTGATGCTTAATAAAACCTTTGATTTTGAGAGTTTGAGGTGAAGAAATCCCTGCCAAAGCATGCAGTGAAATAATTGGTTCTTTAGGTACATTGTCCTTCTGGTTTTCCTCTTCGTCCTCCTTTGGTTCCTCAAGTGGTGGGGCTTCCTTCGATGAGATGTGATCAGCAACATCAATTTGAAAAAATTTGGGCTCCTTGCATTTATGCCCAAGGGAGTATTTTTCATCACAATAGTAACATAATCCCTGCTTTCTTCTTTCCGCCATTTCTCCACGTGACACCTTTTGAACCTTGAGTGTTTGGGTAGTGTCATGAGCCTATGGGGGACAACCCTTGGTGGTGAAATTTGGGCGATTGGACTAGGCCGCTAATGGACGTTATACTTCACGAGCTATCCTACAAGCCTCCAACCATGAGGGAGGGTGGTGTAGTCAGACGTGAGCTTGTATGGCCTCTTTAAGACCACTGATAAAACATTCCGTGTAGAACTCATCTTGTAGACCTAAAGTGTAGAAAGCTAAGGCTTCAAAGGCTGTAATATATTCATACACTATTCCAGTCTATCGGAGCTTAGTGAGACGACCCAAAAAAGCAGATTCATGGTCAAAGTGATCCATAAGAGCTTTTTTGAATGTGTCCCACGTCAAGGGCCTTCCATAGCAACGTTGATGCCATTGCCACCACTTCCATCTTTCATTGTCCAAGTACATGATCCCCACACTAAGCTAAGTGGCATTATCCAGGATGTAATTTAGATTGAAATATTGCTCCATTTGTGCTATCCATGCTGTTGGGTGAGAGCCATCAAATTTATACATGTCCAGCTTGGGTGGTCGCAGATGGGATTGTTGGTGGGTGTCCCAGAGGTGAAGAGAGTGGCTAGATTCACCCTCACTATGTTCATTGCCAATATATGCCTCCTCGTGAGCTTCCACCTTGCCCATAGAGAGTGTTGTAGTTATTTTTGCCAGCTACTCTTGGATACCTTTCAAGGATGCTTCAAGTTTGTCCATCCTTTCATTCGCCATAGCTTGATTTCTAGTTTGTACCATGCACCGAGCCGATTTACTTGAAATTGGGGATCACCTGAATTTTTTGGCACTAACAATTGAATGGTACCACCTTGCTCAGCTCGTCGTCCTAATTATTATGGGATAAGTCACCAATAAGCGCCCCGGGGGGCCTCAGGCTTCTTTTTTTGAAAACTCCTAATGGAGTTTTACTCCTTGCTTAGGAATACTGCAGTAGCCGAATCCCTGAAATGTCAATGATGCAAAAATCACACCCAGGTATAGGAACCCCCATAACTACTCAGATCTGGATGGCGGATCTAATGGATTTGAGAGATCTAAATGGCTGATCAGATAGATCTGAACGACAGAACCAATTGCTACTATGGATCTAGTGGATCTAATAGATCTGAATGGCTGTTCGAATAAATATGAATTGTGGGACTGATTGTTGTTGTTGCTGCAAAATCCCACTTGCGAGATCTGATCTTGTAGAGATTATGTGTGATCACGAGATAGAGAAGGGAACTATGGTCTCAAGGAGTGTCAAGTGCTACAGATCACAATATACATAAGGGTCTAATAGTAGTACTCGGCCCAATTTTTTAGGGCACTAACCAAGGAGGATCAACAGTACCCTTAGCTGTACAACCTGACTACCCTATTGTACAGGCGAGTAGTCTGTCCAAGTGCTATTCTCGGTGTACAGTAGTAGCAAGACGGCCAACATTTTATCTATGGCAAGGTTTCAAGGGAGCTAGGGGGCTTCCAATATACCCAGAGGGTACTTGGAAGACAGTCCATGCACGTTCTGTCTAATGCGCTACTACTCGAAGGGGTAGCCACAAGTGTTACAAGGGAGTCCAACAAGCGTGACCACCTCTTGTATTTCTTGCATGCATGCCTCCCCAAATCCACAGGATTATGCACTCAACGATAGATCCCGTGGTTTAAAGACACTGGAACACATCTCTAGCCAAAAAAACAAAAAAAAAATTGCTAAAAATTGGAGATCCCACCGGCCCTAGAAATTGCTCTGATACCACTTGTTATGCTCTTAACCTGCAAGATGATACCAGAATACCAAATATGGAAAGAAATATACCCAAAACATAACATAGTGAGAAATAACAAGAAGTATTTTATTATTCAGAAAGCAATGTTCACTTGCCTCTTCAAGGGGGCAACCTCCAATAGAACAAAGCTCGATTACAAAAATAAGACACAATGCTCCTCACAAGGACTCTCTATCCTTTATATAGGATTCATACATGCAATACCATGGGGAAATACCATGGTTCTTATTAATACCATCTATCTAATACCATGGCCCATTTGCAACTAACTGTGGTCCCGTCATTAAATGTGGGTTAACCACTTACAATTATTAATATGGGCTTTATTAACTCTTTACTTAACTATAACTATGACTCGATCCTTTTACATAAATAAGGGGGTTAGGGTGGGACCTTAACATGTGATAGAAGAATGTCCCATCCTTATTTTGAAGTTGCAGGAGAAAAGAAACCAACAGCTTGCAACAAATTTCCAAATGATGAATGTTGAGCCAAGAGAAGATCAATCACACATTGGCATTGTAATAAGAAGTAGAACTGTGACTAGGAATGATAAGGACGATGGGAAGAGGGAAGCTGAAGCTACATGGGTAACAAAAACTACTAAAAATATCTTGTATTTGATATCTTGAAGGAAAAGCAAGCATTCATGGAGGCAAGGTGAACTTTTATGGATAATCAAGCCTCAACCTCTACTACATAGCCAACTCATAAGGATAACTACGAGTTAGTACCGGTTGCAACATAGGAGGTGGATTTGGATATCTTCAAGTCTTTTCTACAGAGTTACATGAAGCTATTGAGAAATCATAAGGTTGTTAAGGAATTATAGGAACTGATAGACTCTTATCCTTCTACGGAGGTACCGCAAAGCAATATTCGCACAGTGAATAATTTTCATAGAAACAAAAAGTGAAGTGGGAAGCAAATGAGGATTATAGTGTAGATTGGAGAGTATGACATGGACCAGGTAATCTTGGATCTAGGATCTGATGCCAATGTCTTACCAAGGAAAACTTGGGAATTGATTGGTAAGCCGAAGTTTCAATGGTCTACTATTTAACTGAAGATGGAAAATCAATAGAAGATCTTACCTTTAGGAATATTGTCTAATGTCACAGTGGACATCGACGGAGTGTGCACTACCACTAACTTAAAAATGATTGAGATAGTAGATGATAGTAATCCTTACCCCACATTTCTTAGATTGGATTAGGATTGCGAGCATGGCTATAATTAGTTTGAAGAAAAGGAAAATGATATTTGAAAGAAATAATATGAGGTTTATTGTTCCCTTGGATCCATCAGAAGGGGCGAGGTATACAGAGCCTGTCAAAGAAGAGTATAGCATGGATGGTGTTGGATACCTATACCAATAGGTTTCATATTTCATGATTGGCAAATTCAAATGCCAAATATGCTCTGCTTTGCTGATGCAAAGATCCCATATTTCCAAGACAAGGCAAGGTGTGTACATGCCTTCATGTTTACTAAATTTTGATGGATAGTCCAACAGTCTAATCTGGATCATGCCATGTTTCAATTTTTTGTTGTAGAATAGAGAAAGAAGTCTATCCAAACTGTTTAATCTTGGCAGACCAATAGTTAGGTAGAGAAACTAAGGTTCCCAACTGCTTAATTTGTGGGGCCTTGGAAGCATAAGGTATGCTAGATTAGGCCAATCAGAAGAAAAAACCAATAGAAAAACAAGGCCCACAGGGTCTGCAAGTTCCAAGTGGCACCCTCCAAGAAGAAACAAAAAATGCTAGGCAAGTAGATGGGTAGGTAGATGGGGTTGCAGAAGTGGTATTCCTTTCAAGCTGAATCTTACTGGTAAACATAAGGAAAACAACACAATGAAGCATGTCTAACTTCCCTCTCTTCCTTGTTTTACACTCATTACTAATATCCCTACACCAGTTGTGCTTATGAAAGAATTCAAGGTTTTATGTTGGTTCTTGTTTCCTTTAAGAGCCACATTTCTTGTGCAAAATTCTTTTCATTTTGATCTACTCCCTAAGTTAAGTTATTTTCAAATAAACTTAGTGATATCACTCCTCATTTACCCTCTCCCTCCATATTAACACTTAACTTTTATTATCTAATTCCCTATGTCACCCTTTCCCTACTATTATAACACCATGGTGTATAAATCCCAAACATTCTATAAATATCCCCCCCTTGGCATTATAGCCATATGTTCACCACTAGGGAATCAAATTGACATCTGGTCAGTTTGAGAACCCAAGCCTAACCTCTTTTTCTCCTTCAGAACTCATCTACCTAGTCAACCCTTCATTTTGCCTAAAAAACCTTGGAAAAAACCCATTTGTACCCTTAAACCCGCTCAAAAGGAAAAAGTATGTTGAAAACCTTCTTTTCCGCCTTATCCTAAGTTTCGGACTTATGTGCAATTTTATACAAAAATACATTGAAATAAACCAATATCCCGACTTATCCAAAGTTTTGAGCCACGCGCGATTTTGCAAAGAAATTACATGAAAAAACCCATTTTTCCTAAGTTTTTGAGATATGCGCGACTTTATAAAAATACATTAGAAAACCATAAAAATTTGCTAAAATTCCAAAGTCCCGCCCGGGCACAAATCCCATGGAAAATACTTTTTTATTGCCTGCCTGACGCCGTATCGTCCAGACAATTCATCAGCCCGTCGACTGTCCGATCAGGCACTTTTCATCCAACGGCTCACGTGGATATCGGACCAGCCCCGACGTCCGAAAGATAGCATCTGATATCTGTCAGTGGGTGACGTCAGGCCTTGGCCACGCGCCGCCCCCACAGCGTATCGGAACCCCCTCTGTCAACTTCACTTCTGTATCATAAACGGTGCGATATGATACCGCATGTGGTTTCCGGTTTCCACTAATCCGCGTGCCAGCGTCACCGCTATGTCACTGCCAGCGTCATCGCCGCGTCCACGCCCCCGTCCGCCATTGCTCCACCTGTCCGCCACCTCACCATCCCCGTGGACCACTCATAAGCCGCCACATTACCTGATGACGTCATGCTGATGTCATCCGACCCTGACCCACCTGATGACGTCATGCTGACGTCATCCAAGAAAGGAGCCAATGTTCCAAAAATCCTTATTTTGGCCAATTTTTCGCGTTTTTTGCACTTTTTACAAAAACTTCTGTTGCACCTTTTGCATGCATTTTACGTCCAAATTTGCACCAACCTGCTGAATTTCAACCTGGAGACCTTTGGCGCACCTACCCACCTGCATTTGTGACCCGGACTATCAGTATACCAGGTATTTATCACCGTTAATCCTCTCTGCGCCTGGTTTTATCTGCAATAGCTGAAATTCACTTAAAACATTGAAAAACGCATAATTCACCAGCAAATTCCCTACACCCAGTTCCCATTTGAAATTGAATGGTCGAAATTCACTAGTTAAGCCTGGTTTAACAAAACTTTCACTAAAACCTGCATCCTGTTCGTGCAGTCGTGAACAGGAAACCCGAACTTACACCTAATTATTGTGAAAGAACTCTGTTAAACACAACTATTTGCTCTCCCTTCACTACTGTGTGCAGTATTTCAATTGTTGCCATTGACCCTTCTGCCCTCTGTTTCTCAATTCACCTCTTCTTCCAAGAAATACTCTTTTTTGTTACTCAGCATAAGTAGCACTAATTTACATACAAAACAGAGTTCTTAAGTAACCATGGAAACTCCAGTAGCACCTGTGGCCCTCAATATTGCCCCTTTGAATGCCCCTAAGAGAGAACTGGAGTGGCAGGCTTTAGCAGACTTGGATTACCAAATTTCAGAAGAATTCCTAGCACAAAGCAAATTCCACCTCCACCTGCTAAATGAATTAAAGGCCAAACATGTGGCTGGAACAAATATATTGGGTATTTGGGATTCCTTCCTCCCAATCTTCAAGCTTCCTCAGGTCAACCAATTCCCTGACCTAATTCACCTATGTGCTGAATGTTATGATCCCACTCAGAGAGCTGTGCTTGACCCTTCAGGCTCAGTTGTGTTCTACATCACCCCTGAGGCCATCAGAGAGATGCTGCAATTCAAGACTGAGAAGATATTGGTTCCCCTATCTTTGTTTGATCTGATAAACGAAGGAGCTAAGATGTTGACAGATGCTCAGATCACAAAGTTGAACCAACTATTTATTAACTCTGACACTGTGCAATACCCTTCTATTTTTCATGGCTACCTCAACCCATTGGGCAAGGACCTTGCAGATATTATCAGTCCCATTCTGGGCTATAACTCAATTGAATATATTGATGAGACTGTACTGGTAATGATGCTCATGTTTTCCCCTGGCAAAGCTCCAATCTTCTATGACTATGCCACCTACATATCAGAAAAAATGCATGAGCAATTTATGAACCTATCAAGGGAAAAGGTGTTCAGATACTCCTCCTACATCTACCACCTAATATTATACTATCAACATGAGAAATTCTCTTTTGGTGTGAACAGGGTGGATGCACAAGGAAATCCAAGGTCAGTAGTGTATTGGGCCTCAGTTTTTCACTGCAGAGCTTATTCTCCATACACTTACTGTGAGTTTATAGACCTTTTCATCCACCTAGCCATGTCTTTGTTCCTGAGCTCACCTCCTCCAAGACTAACAGATGAGATGCAGAGGATCCTTCAACTGTCCAAGGTATACAGCATTGGGGATTGGTATTTTTACCAAAACTACACCGTTATCGGAATATATGGTTGTGAGTTACCCCCATACAGACTGCCCAAGTATGTGCTCATGAGATTGTTTGCCCTTGAATACTTCAAGCAATTTGGGAATGCTAATGTAAAGAACTTTTCAGGCAAAGGAAAGAAGGCACAGCTGAAAGTGAAAAACCAATTGGGCCACTTTGTTTTGAACAAAAGGGAGGAAGGCTGGCAAGAGGCTGACAGAATGCTAGAAAGCCTTGGCCTAAAGACCAGTTTCCTTTGGAAACCTTATGACCCCAATCATTTCATAACCTTAAGAAGGGTTAAATATACGCTGTCCAGTTGTGACCATGTAAGGTTGCCTCACATAGAACAATATGCAAATCAATCAAAATGGAAGAGAGGCACACTAGAGGAACCTGTCATGCAGGAAGAACTAAATGAAAGAGCAAGAAGAAATCTCCTTAAGATGGCTGACTTAGAGCTTCTTGTACAGGTGTTGCTCTTACAAACCCTCAAGTGGGAGCAGCTGCCTCATCCTCCACAGCACATCAGGAGGCAGTCAAAACTACAAATCAAGCCTCCAACAAAGGCAAGGAAAAAGAGATGCAGCAAGAGCAGCCCCTACAGTAACAACAGGTACAGCAGCAAGAGCAGTAGGCAGTTCTAAAAGAGCAAATGGCAGAGGCCCCAATGGTCACTGAACAACAGCCAGCACAAATGGTGCCTCCTAGGCAAGAAGCAAGAGCTGAAGCTTCAGTCCTCCAAACCCCACAAAGAGAGGACATAAGCAAGAAAAGGGACAGAGAGACTCCCCTCACTACATCAACAACTCAAGGGGAGAAGAGGCAAAGGTTGAACCCTTTTTCGGAAGAAGAAATGCCAATAGGGCAAACCTCGGGTATGGGCCTGCCTAGCATGGAGGCCTCAGCAAGTTCCTTCCAGCAGGAACAAGAGAGGGTAGTAGGAGGAGAAGTTAGCTCCTCAAGCCAACAAAGAGCAGGTGAACAAAGTATCAAGTAGCAGTTCAAGGATATTAAGAAGAGAAATGAACCCATAAGGCTGTAAATGTATAATCATTTGTTGAAAATGGCTCCCACTAACCAGCAAAGACTCATGTATGCTTATGATGTACATGAGGGTAAAATGATAATGAGCCATTTCATGCCAGCCGTGCAGCAACCACAGTCAACTGCCGATTACATCAGGACCAACCTTGAGGTCCTTGCCAAGGACATCCACCCGATGGATCAAATTGAATTACACAAGTAAACGGGTGAGATGGTGTATGCCTCCTTGGCAAACAAAACATTGGTAAACTACAGGCTAGAAAATAGCCTAAATAATA
>APFE030956975.1:69041-93852 GCA_000404065.3 Pinus taeda | reverse complement strand
TCTCCTTCATAGCTTGTGACAATTGTGTCCCATATCTCTTTTGCGGATTTATAGTGCATTACCTTGATGAATTCCATTTGAGATATACATCCTAATAAGGTACTGACTGCTTTTGCATTTGTTTCATACTTCTTTTCTCGTCTGCATCTGTAGGAGTAGTTGAAGGAAAAGCATAGCCTGTCTCTACAATGTTCCAAACTTCTGTACCAAGAGATTGAAGATAGGCAGTAACCCTTACCTTCCAATAATTGAAGTGTGTCCCATCAAACACCGGTGGCCTGATTGATGCTTCTCTCTCGTAGTTGCTCATGATGAACGATCTACCTTCAAGCGATCAAGCTTCTTTAGAAGGACCTGCTCTGATACCAATTGTTGACAATAATACTGAGAGGGGGGGGGTGAATCAGTATTATCTTATTCTTTTACCAAATCTTTCTTATTTATACTTGAATTATTTTTGCATACCAATACCATAAATAATGAGCATGAATAAGAAAAGCAGACATTCACATCAAAGAACACTAGATATAAGGTGGAAACCCAATGTGGGTGAAAACCACCTGCTGCAATATGTCTCTATCTTCTTTCAAATTAGAAACTCCTTTTACAATGGTCTTGTACTGGTGCAGTCCTTTACCAGTACGCAGGCTGCAACCTGCAGAGAGCTGCAACTCTCTCTCGTTTTCCAGTCTCTCCTGGAAGGGAGCTACAACCCCCTACTTCTTTTCAAGGACCACTTTTCATAAATTTTCAAACTGGATCCATATACATCAAATGATTATCAAGTACATGTAAATTATACAGTCAGCTGTAATAACCAGATTAACAATAACAGAACAGAACCCAGAACACCTTATCAATAGAAAAATTCAACCAACAGAAGATCTTAACACAGATATGCAGGTTTTCTTTTTATTGGCCTACGTCGCTACGCACTTCACCCTCTGCCTCTATGCGTATACCCGCAGAGTTGCTTATGATGTACTGCGGGTCCACGCAATGCTCCTTTCACTGATCTGCGTACAGTACGCACCCAAATGTACTATCGCGCCACGTACTGCAAGGTAGGCACGCACCCAGAATAACTAACGCACTGCATATTGTCACTGCAAGTACGCACCCAAAAACACTGTCGCGCCACGTACTTAAACAGCAAGCACGCACCTGAAGCACTGACGCGCTGCGTACCCACGCACTTCACCTTTGTCGCCTCTGCGTACCCAAGCGCTACACCTTTTCCTTTCTGCGTACCCACGCACTGACCCTTTGTTGCCTCTGCGTACCCATGCACTGCCACTGTTGATCACCTGCGCACCTCTGATTAGGGCCAAAATATAGTCAGATACTCAGATCTGATCTTGCGCTCGAGAAATCACCCTTCACAGATTCACTTTCAACTTCTCTTCTATAGATCAAGCTTTTTAAACCAAGAACCCAATAGATCAGATCTTAAGATATTCAATACTCAAAAGATGCTCAAGCCAAATGATCTCCTTAGCTTTATATAGGCATGCTCTTCCTCAAATCAAGGATCATGGGGCTCAATAATATATAAAATAATACAATACCACGGGCCAAAACCATGATAACACAATATCGTCAGCTAAATTCATGAGAAACCCCACGTGTGGGCGCTTTACTGCCTTGAAGTGTGTGCACTGGGGTACGCACCCCTGAATGGGTAAACCTGCGTATTTGGACGCGGTCCCTGCACGGTTATACTGCGGGTACGCACACCTCCTTGAACTGTTCTCCTTGCGTACTTCTTTATTTTCATAAAAAATGAGAGCCATGCCATGGGTGTTGCCATCAAGTACAACATCTGAAACATATAATCATACCAGAACCATAATGCCAACACCCCTTACTTTGGGAGCGAACCAGACAGAAACTAAATTTCATAGTCTGTGAGATGAGCTTGCTGCCTTTCTTAGTAGTGATCAAAGAGGTGGGGGTAAGTGGGGCTACCTCCAATATCCTGTATAATGAATTACCCAAAGAAATAATGACAACGCGAGGCCTTGACTCATACACAACATGTTGCCTCCACAAGTATGGCTGACCTAATAATACATCACAAACATCCAGAAGTGTAACATCACACAATACCTCATCTGTGAAGGGCTTGATGCTATAGGGAAGGTGACACTACTGGCGAACTTTGAGATCTTGTCCTTGGTGAAGCCACCCGATACTATACGGCTATGGGTGTGCTGTAGTCGGTAGGCCCAACCACTTCATGACCTCTGTTGAAATGAGGTCCTTTTGGTTGCCAGTGTCGACAATGAATTGCAACAACAAACCCTTCACCCACATCTTTGAGTGGAAAAGACGTTCCCCCTCCTCTAGATATTCAAGCTCATTCTTCTAGATCTTGGTGGTGGCAACAGTGACACTAGGCTCTGCATCAATGATCTGCTTCCCTTTACCATTCCTCTTGTTGGGTTCTGACTCAGGGTCGGAACATGCATCTGTTCTTGAAGCTTTCAACTCGGCCACCAACAACTGCTTGGTCCGACACTCACTTGTGTTATGAGTGGGACTCTTGTGGAACTCACACCACTTTCTCGTGTCCTTCTTTGACTTCGTGGTGTTGTTCTTTTCTTGCAGCTTTGATGGGTTGTCTTTGGTCACCCTGCCTTGGCTATGTCCTTTGGTCTTCATATTCGTAGATCCAAACTCTCACTTCTTCTGTTTGAACTTTTGCTCGATTTTGACAGCGTATCCATACGTCGTGCCGAGCGAGGATATGTTTAGGAACTCCATCTCTTCTTGGATGTATCTATGTAAGAAGCCGCGGTATTTGAGTACCAGATGCGGATCAGAATCTTTGATACCCAATTGTGTGTGAAGGGTATGAAAAATGTTTGTGAACTCTGGCACATCTTGGTCCCTTCCCTGCTGCAGTGTGGTCCACTTTATGTATTTGTCATCGTAGCTTTTGACAGGGTATTGCTACTCCTTGACAGCATCCCAGAATGAATCCCAAGTGAGTGTGGTTCAAAATAGTGAGCATGTTCTTTCATCCTTCTAATCGCAGTAGGTTTCCCACCAGTCCTTGACATTGGGGGGCTGCTTTGAGAAGAGCAAAAACAATCTTTTCCCGACTCGAAAATTCATGAACAGAAAAATACGCATCTAGCAGATTTAACCATTTATCTACAGCATCTGTGTCTATTTGACCCTCAAAGATGGGGATTTCAAATTTAACTTGTACCTTAAACGGTGTGGCATTTCCAGAGTAGCTGTTGGAAGCCGATGGGTCGCCTATGGGTAGTCACTGAAGGATCTACGTAAAGTTATCCATCATCGCGTTCCTCTGTCACTCGAGGGCTTCTTCGAACAAGATTTTTATAGGATCTCTTGCCCCCTCATCTTTCTTCTCATCTGCCATGGGAGGCTGTCAGGATTTGCGAGGCTGGTCTTGCAAAGGTTTGACCAATTCAAGCCCTAACTCCTTTTATCCCGACCTCGTTGGGGACATGCAAAGAAAAATAGAGAAAAAGCAGACCGCTTTAATACCATTGATCTAGATTTAAATAGGAATGCAACAAATTACAAAGATAACCATAAACACAGAGATGTAGCAGAAATAATACTTCATTTCATTAATGTAAAACACTGAAATATGCTTACAAACAGAATTGGAAATAAACCATCTAGGGCGATGGTAGCTTATCTCTGAGAAGAGATGTGGCAGCTTCATGCCTCTGAAATATGTTACAGTGAGGCTTGAAGGCCTACTTATTGTTGAGAAACAATAGAAAATCCTTAACATCCCAAAACCTAACCCTAGAAGATGAAACGCCAAATTGTGGGCCCCATTTGGGTAAATTGGTACATCAATTTCTTAGGGTCGTAACTTTGGCATACGATATTTGTTTGACGCATACAATACCTCGTTAGAAAGATCTATCCGAGCGCTACCACTTTGGTAAGGCAAACATGAGTCCATGGACCCATGTTGCCCCCATATTCCCAAAAAACATCGTTTAGGGCCTCAAAACGGCTCTGGAAATTCAGGACCCAAAAAATGCAAAAAATAGTAAATTGTGCTACAAATAAGGAAACTGAAAAGTTGAAAGAGACAGTTGCAAGGGTCCGGGTGGGATAGGTGGGTGGCCACCAAAATCCACCTAGATTAGGAGCTTCACTGATGCCTTCACTTAAAGAAGTAAAGACAGACTGGAGCCAGAAATGGACCCATCGATGCTCACTACGTTCTTGGAGACATGCATAAAGTTGTTGCGTGATAGCAACGCTATAAATTGGTTGCAAGAACTCATAACTAGATGTGTTAGGACCACACTAGGAGAACCATGCATACTCTGAAAGCTCAGGAAGCACACGACACGAACATGAAGGGATATGAGATTGGTCATAGAAATCGGGGAATATGAGATGGACCAAGTGATTCTGGATCTAGGATTGGATGTGAACGTCCTGCCAAAGTAGACATGGGAGCACACGGGCATGCCTACATTGCAATGGTATCCTATCCAACTATGAATGGCGAACTAGCAAAAGATCCTATCTATGGGGAGATTGCAGGGAATCACCGTAGATATCGAAGGAGAAAGCGTGCTAGCAAATTTCGAAGTGATAGATATTGCTGATGAGAGCAATCCCTACCCCGTGCTATTGGGAATAGATTGGACCACTGACATGAATGGAGTGATAAATCTAAATAAGCACAAGATTATCTTTGAGAAAAAGTCTTTACACGTGGTGGTACCTTTAGACCTTGCTTAAGGATTATGCTACATGAAGCCAATGTGTGACTATGATAACGACGATGATCTGGACTGCATCTACAACATAACCGTGCAGGAGCAAGAATAGGTAAATCTAACTATAGATGGTCAAATATCATGGGAATGTGAAAGCTCCTACACATCAGATTCTGACGAGGAGATAGAACGATGGCAGAACCAGTTACACGAGGTAACCACGCTCAACTGTAACATGATGACGAGGTCGTTGTGCTGCATAGAAACAAAGGTAAGAGATTTGCCTACATATGATGGGATAAGCAAGGTGGATGAATTCCTAAAAAAAATTGAAAGAGAGGTACCAGAATAGCAGTGCTTCGTTGCCCTGAAATGGGTACTGCAAGCTACGCCCATAAGATGGTGTGGTACGCACCAAAGAATTTTTTAGGATTGGCATGAATGCAGAATGATGATGTGCATGTGGTTTGGGAAGCCTCTGATGTGATTAATAGACAATATTGTCAAATAAACCGACCCACCCACCCACCTATCCAGGTGGATATAGGCATATGGTGTGAAACCTACACGAATGGATAGATTCCTCTTGGTAGGAGACACAATCAGTAAGCAGGTGCGAGTAAAGCAATGGCGTGAAAAACCCCTCCATTTGGGACCACGAAGTATGGAAATACCAAGTGCACAGAAGGATATCCACATAGAAGCTTTTAACAAAATACGAAAAGTGATGAATAAGGTCCACAATGCAAAGTGGACTAACTGGGACTTGTGCATACTAGCGGTTCTATGGGCTTATAGGACCGTGTCCAAGAACCTGGTGCGTAGGCACCTCCTGTAGTATACCTAGGGGGGATAGTATGGGGTACAGAGGGAGGTACCCAAGGGAATAATGTAATAATGGGATGGGCCATAGTAATAAACAAAGCGGTTAACTTGTATCATGTAAGGGACCACAAGTAGTTAGCAATAATGTAGTAAGCCCATTGTATTAGATAGATGGTATTGAGGGAACCATGTTAATGACCCATGGTATTGAGGGAACCATGGTAATGACCCATGGAATTGTATGTATGAGGCCTATATAGAGGCTAGAGACTCCCCATTGAGAGATGTCAAGGATTATTGTATTGTCAAGCATATGGCTCGTGGAGCATTCTCCTTCCTTAAGGTGTGAATGTATGGTGTTACCCTACCTTAAGGGTTTGATAAATAAAGAAAATTTTCTATCTCTTTCTATCTTGTTATTTCTTGGGTATATTGGTATCATTTCATGTATTTGTAGGTCAGATCTATAACAAGTGGTATTAAAGCTCTTTCTTGGGCAAAGTAGAGATTTTTTTTTATTTTTTGCAGGAGCATTTTGGGGTGGTGAGTTTTTAGATTAGATTTGTATGTTTTGGTGCAAAATTTGCAGAATCTAATTGTAGATCTTGTTCTTTTGTGAAAAAAAACCAATTTGAAAAAAAATCGGCTAAATCGGAGTCCAGATGAGGGAGATATCATTGATTTAAAACTCAGCTGTGTCACAAACATTTTTCGGGGCAGCAAGTTTGTAGATCAGATCTGTATGTTTTGGGGCAATATTTGCATAATCTAATTGCATATATGGGTTCTTTGTGAAAAAATACCCAATTTGGAAAAGAAAAATTGGCCAAGTCAGAGTCCAAATGAGGGAGATATTCTTGATTTTAAAAAATCATCTATGTTGCAGATATGTTTCGGGGCGACGATTTTGCAGATCAAATCTATATGTTCTGGGGAAATATTTGTAGAATATAATTACAGATATGAGATTTTTGTGAAAAAATACCCATTTTGAAAAAAAAATCAGCCGAATCAAAGTCTGGATGACAGAGATATTGCTGATTTAAAAATCAGCAGTGTTGCAGACATTTTTCGGGGTGACGATTTTGCAGTTCAGACCTGTATGTTCTGGGGAAACATTTACATAATTTAATTGCAGATCTGGGTTCTTTGCAAAAAAATACCCAATTTAAAAAAAAATCAGTCCAATCAGAGTCCGGATGAGGGAGATAACGCTAATTTAAAATCAGCTATTTTTCAGAAATGTTTGTGATGGCGGGATAGTTGTAGCATGAATATGAAATTTCAGTGCCTAGATCGGGATTTCTATCACATGGGAAGATCCAAAATGGTTGTTCCATTTCCAAAAATAGGTCATAATAGGGATTCTAAGCAACATTGACTAAATTGTGGTCATTTCAAATTTTTGCCAAGTAAGTGGATTTTTTTCAAAACCCTCTTTAGGTGGTTCTATATTTTACAGGAAAAGATAATGGTCCTACTATTAAAGAACACATGAAAGAACAAAAGTAATTATGGGAAAAACATTCAAAATTTTGGGTAGTGGCTAAATTTAAAGACGAGGCGGCCACATGGTGGGAATTACTCGACAAAAAGAAGTGTTCCAACCTACCCAATGAAGAATTTGAAAAATTCCTTTTAGACAGATGGTCTCATGCTAGAAAACAAGATAATGAGAAACATGTGGGGTTATTTTCTACGAGTATCTCGTTATTGCAGGTTCATGGATGTATTCAGAAGGAGAAGAACATTGTGTCTATAAATCCTAGTCGCAAGCAAAATCTTATAAATGTCAATTTGGCAAAAAAAATTGCAAGTTCTAGAAAAACACATTGAAAACACATAGATTGATAATCAGGATGTTCAAGTTTATAAAGATTTGATACTTTCTATGGATAAGTATGTGTTGCATTATGATTTTTATGCTTTAGATAGGGATAACATGGATGTTTTTTTGGGATATTCTTGGATGGAATCTATGGCTACTACCAATATTAATGTGCAAAAGAAATTCATGAAGCTCTGGTATAAAAAGAAGAAAATTACATTGCAAGATATTTCCATTAAGACCCAAAAAGAGACTATGGAGGTAGAAGCATAAAGCTCTAATGACACTGACATATCAAATGATGAGCCTTTGATGGTTGAAAATCAAAAACAAACATCAAACCAGGTACCAGAAAAATAGGAAGTGTCCAAGGAGGCTGAAGTAAAAAATGTTACAGGGACTGATACATCAATTGAGGACTTAGTGGTTGAAGTAATATTGGAAGATAAGAAACAATAGCAGGCACCACAACATGTACCAGATACTAATCAAGCTCTATTAGGTGGTGATTAAAGAAAGATACATTGTTGGTTAAAACTTTAGCATATCACCACCCACATCACCAAGAAAGAAAACAACCAACACAATGGCAACAAATCAGCAACAAGGACAACAACTCCTACATGACAGATAGAGAGGGGCAACGATCCACCCACAACACAGAAACATAGAAGAGCTGCCAGGGTCAACTTCCATCTCAAGTGAGTGAGGCACCAACTAGATCGAGGGTTCACCTTTCTCTTGGATGGCTAGATGCATGTGCATGGTACCAGTGGACTACTCTTTTGAGTAGATCTTATTATTTGTGTTCTTATGTTTCATGGATGAAACATGTTTAAGGGGGCTGGAATGTAGTATACCTAGGGGGGATAGTATGGGGTACAGAGGGAGATACCCAAAGGAATAATGTAATAATGGGATGGGCCATAGTAATAAATAAGGTGGTTAACCTGTATCATGTAGGGGACCACAAGTAGTTAGCAATAATGTAATAATCCCATTGTATTAGATAGATGGTATTGAGGGAACCATGGTAATGACCCATGGTATTGTATATACGAGGCCTATATAGAGGCTAGAGACTCTCCATTGATAGATGTCAAGGATTATTGTATTGTCAAGCATATGGCTTGTGGAGTGTTCTCCTTCCTTAAGGAGTGAATGTATGGTGTTGCCCTACCTTAAGGGTTTGATCAATAAAGAAAAATTTATATCTATTTCTATCTTTTTATTTCTTGGGTATATTGGTATCATTCCATATATTTGCAGGTCAATTCTATAAAAAATGGTATCAGAGAACTTTCTTTGGAAAAGCTCTGATACCACTTGTTATAGATCTGACCTGCAAATATATAAAATGATACCAATATACCCAAGAAATAACAAGATAGAAATAGATAGAAATTTTTCTTTATTGATCAAACACTTAAGGTAGGGCAACACCATACATTCACTCCTTGGGGAAGGAGAACACTCACCAAGCCATATTCTTGACAATACAATAATCCTTGACATCTCTCAATGGAGAGTCTCTAACCTCTATATAGGCCTCATACATACAATACCATGGGTCATTACCATGGTTCCCTCAATAAAATTTATCTAATACAATGGGCTTATTACATTATTTATAAATACTTGTGGTCCCTTAGATGATATGGGTTAACCACTTTATTTATTACTATGGCCCATCCCATTATTACATTATTCCCTTGGGTACTGCCCTCCGTACCCCATACTATCCCCCCTAGGTATACTACACCACCAAGGCTAGAGTATAAAGAAAACGTTGTAAGCCCTATAGTACATGAAAAGCTTAGATCACACATGATAGCACCAGTAGATATGACAGTTCGCGAAACCTTGGAAGAAGAAATCCAATAGGGAAATTCTAGGCTCCAAGAACATGAAGAAGAAAGGGCATGATTAAGGAAGAAAAGCGCTCTGGTAGACGCAAAAGTCAAAAAGTTAGAGGATGAGATAAAGGAATATTTTATCGGTAAAAAGACTAGGGTGATAAGGTAGGATGTGCACGATCACGAGGACAAATGTGAGGCCTATCATTGTGAATTGATCAATCTAATGCCTTGGCTTGGACCACACATTACTAAACGAGTCAACCAGGGTAGCACATTGCAGATGATAAAGTGCGTAATGTCACCCGTAACAATGAAAGGTGGGTTTTTTCAAGAAATGTGATCGATGATAGGATGAAACTCTATACAGGTTATGCGACCACCTGACTAGTTGAGGGAAGTACAGTCTTAGCACTCTAGACAGTTGAAAGGAAGTGGGGGACTATAAGCTATTATGCTTGAGAGCTCTGCAATGTTGGAGTTGCACGCAGAATAAAAGAGTCACAATGTCCGTAACCATGCATGGGGGTTTGCGCTACCACGTGGGTTGGCCAAAAAGTGACCATTGAAGTCACTATTCACGATGGGATTCTCGACTTGAGACCAAATGGAGCAAGCAACATGCATTTAAGATGTAATTTATGGGAAAGATTTGGTAAAATCTGTTGCCAAGGAAGCATTAATGAACCCGATTTGGCGAGAATGTTCGAATTCAAATTTAAAAATCACTATAAATTACAAGGGGCTACCTAGCAAACAACACTTGGTCATTTGCGAATTGAGCTATTAAGTAGAGCCCTATTTGTTTTGTGTCGAGCATTGATTGAGCCCTTGAGTTCGCGAGTGACCAATTTCTAGATAGACACGATGGCAGCAACTAAGGAAGTTATGGAAATAACCGAAATGGCTGCTGAAGAGGCCACGCAGGCCCTGACTATAGGGGATGCTCTGAAAGGCATCGGGATTGTGGCAGAAATCTAAAATCACCACGTATGCCAAGACCAAAGAGAGACAAACAAGCAATGATTCCTATACATGTGTCCCGATGGAACCCACTACACACCAAGCTGTCAATGGAGGACAAGGGGAAAGCCATCACCGTAGAAACTAATGAACAAGAAGAAGACCTAGAGGACCTTATCATCGAAGAGGATGAGGATGACGATATGGAGGAGGAAACTGAGCCTGCGCACCCCCCAACAAAGTTTCCCACCTATGTCCCCCTGAGGAAAGGGAAGGCTAGGGTACCCAAGGACCTTGACGATACCAAGAGCTTTCTCCAGATCCCACTCCTCCCAGACAACATTATTTTTTAGGGCACGCACCTGGGACGAGTGCCAAGCTTAAAATTTTAAGATTGGGACCTCGCTAACCATGAGAAGTTCCCTCATCTTGACACCACACACCTCATGAAGCCTAAGTAGAACACTGCATTGAGGGTTATAGAATCAGAGCTGTGAAAGTGGTTGGGTAGAGTGGAAAAGGCAAAGCTACTTAACCTACTTTGGGTGCCACATTTCCACTGCGCCCTAATAATATTTTTCATCATCAGGCAGTTGCTCTTCCTGGTGCATGGTGGGTGTTTATGACTAGAGGAGCCCATCCCCATCACTGAAGACTTGATTCACCACATTACCTGGATGTCGCACAAAGGAGAGGACCCCGCAGGCATCTCGGAGGGGAAGAGCAGTGACTTGGCCATCACGGAGGCCATGAAGAAGAAATACAAGTTAGCAAAGAAGAAAAGGAGCTATGCCATATCCAGCATCAACGATAAAATAATGAGAGTGGCAACTCAAATACTAGTCGATAAGGTTATGTGCAAGTGCCGCGTGGATGAGGTACCCATGCCGATGGTAGCACTTGCTGAAAAGTGCATGGAGGTGGTCGAGTTTAACTGGTCCGAGTTCCTCTGCAAGGTGTTCCTAAAAACTGCCACGAGGCCCAGGAACAAGGCAAAACATTCCACTATGCATGGCTTCTGTTGTCCATAGTGCTCGTGGTTGGGGAACTACTGGAAGATAGTCAATTCCCCATAATTGATAGGGATTTGTTGGAGGCCGCGAAGTATGCTTTTCTCTAGGCCACAAAGGATGCAAATAGGATCTGTGACAGATGAACCTCAGAATGGGGCTCAACCGTAAGTCGCGGTTGTAACCCACTATCTACAACAGCCTGCAGAGTTTTGCAGAGTTTAAAGTGGACATCCACAGCATATACATCAGAGCATGCACAGACCCAACCAAGCAATGGAGAGAGCAACCCTTTGTAGCCACAAACGATGTAATCTTCAATGTACTAGAGACATGGCTACCCAAGTGGGGTGCTCCAGACATTGTGGAAATAGAGAAGTTAGATGTGCAAAGGAGGAAAGAGGAGGCCAAACTGTGCATGGCGTAGTTGGCAAAGAAACGAAGGAAGGAGGTAGTAGCAACAGAAGTGCAGGAAGCACAGGATGCTGCACAGACAGCAACTAAACACGAAAAGGCCACAGCAGCAACAGCGTAGGAGACAACCATGAAGGTGCGCAAGGGCCAAATGTCACCTTCACATGGGCAGGAAGCAGAGGAAGAAGAGGGAGGCATGGGCCCGCAAACCACATCAACATAGTTGAAGCACCAGCACCCGACTAAGTAGGCAGGGACGTGCAAGACGGTCAAGGCATCGAAGTTGTCTATTGACCCGATCACCCTAACTGAGGGTGATCTACACGAAACCAGCGAGCGATGTGTGATGTCACCTCCGAGGCCCTCCAAAATTTCATGCAAGAGAACTAGATTGTGTTGTGGGCCCTCAAAGCATAGCTTCAGGAGTTGCAGGTGCGGCCTCCTATAGATGGTACCCTTTCGACCAACCTCGCAGTCGGAACAATGCCAGCAAAATAGATGTTGCATGCTCGGGTGACGAATATCGTAATGCTGCTAGAAGGGGCACTAGTGACAAAAAATGAGGCCGATAGGCATACAGTTAGCGCATTGAAGGGTCTCAGCATCAACATGGCTGCACTTCCACAGGAGACCTTATACATTCTGCGGGATGGGATAACTGCAAAACTTCAAGCTAAAGAGAGCCATGCACTGCAAGTCCTTAGTGAGCAAAAAATCAACATGGAATAGTTGAGCTTGCAGTGTGACAAAGTGGTGTCATAGAATCGACAACTAGTACAGGTAATAGATGAAGCTAGTCGAAGCATCCCAAAGTTGGCCATCCTAGCAGACACACTAGCAGAGGTGTGCATCGACAGGTTAGCAGCAGAGGTGCGTGAGGCATGGGAGGAAGTGATAAAGGTTCAGTTGGAGATGAACCTTCAGATCATCGAGCTACGATTAAAGGCACAACCATCCACCCCTCTAGAATTCAGAGAATAGCACGCTAGCACTATTACAGCTAGACTGGACAAGATTGGCAGTGTAGTACGAGACTGCACTAACATGCAGGAAGAATTATTTGAGGTCCTCACAAATCTACAGGAGGACCCCAACATCTAGCGCTTAGAGATAGAGGCGGGAGAACTCCAACAACAGTATGACAAAGTCAAAGGAACTGTGCAGAAGGTGGCCCTCACTTAGAGGCTCATGTGGATGCAATAGGCCAAAGCACTGAAAGAATAGGTAGACATGGCACGACACAAGGAAGCAGTCCTGAAGGCACGTGTTCATCCTTGGATCGACAAGCCCTTCACCATCACAACAAAAATTGAAGGCAAGCTCACACACATGCAAGGGATACAATTATAGATTTAGAGAAGCACTTTTGACACCACAGTCTTGGAACAACGCATGTAGCAAATTCAGCAGGCAACAACCCAATGCATTGCCAACCTTGCAACAGTACAAGCAGAGTTGGAAGGACTCTACATGAAGATCTCCGCACTGATAGAATGACTCAAGGGTGAGTCACGGTGTTTGTGTTGGGGGCCGGTTGGGCATCGAATCCCCCCAAGGCATGTTTTGGGGCTTAAAGCCCAAGTTTTGACTAGATCATGTTGTAAAAGCTCCACGAATTGTGGGCGTGGAGCACGAAATTATGATAGAGTCACAGGGTTGTCCACCCTCATTTTGTAATGTAATTTTGGCTTAATAGACCTACCCATGGTCCAGGGACCATGTGATTGTATAAGTAGAGCAAGGCTCTAAGTAGAGAAGATAGCTAAGAATAGAAGAGCATGAGATGTCTAAGTGATTAAGCTTAAGTGTAAAGTGTGTCTTTGGGTCATAGAGTAGGGGAAGGCTCTGTCGCTGAGTGCAAAGAAGCCAAGAAATTCGTAGCTGACTACGTAGACCCCTGCAGTTGAGTATGTAGGGCAGGTCGAGTCTATAATTGTTGGAAGAATCAATAAAAAGAAATTTACCGTATTTCTGTGCATATTTTCCTGTTTTAATATATGATTGGGTGTAACTTGCAAGTATATTGTTTATTTGTTGCGCAAACTTATATGAATGTTTTATATAACTAATTATAATGTAAGACCTCCAAGTACGCAATGGTAATTAACTAGTATAAAAAGATAAGTAAGATCTTGGGTAATAGTGCAGAGTCCGGCTCTATCAGCGTGGAAGCTCCACAACCCCTGGTTAGGGTTGCGCGAAGGCAATGTATCAGGGTGTGAGGAATAGGGAAGTGCACGAAGTGACCTTCATGCAGGGACAAATGGTGGGACCAATCGAACCTCTCAAACATCTCAAGTGTGCAGAAACCTAGTTCTAGCACCCTCCCATACTACTTCGAGTGAGACCTTAGTCTGTGCTCCGTGGACTGTTGCCAAAAGGGCTAGTAGTACAAGGATTTGTTTGGCCAATTAACTTGAACTTAGTTCAGGCCCCAACAATCCAATAGAATGGGTACAACATTAAGGTTTGATAGGAAGGGTAGTGAGGAGATAAATGGTTGAACCCTCAATTGAAATTCTAATGGGCTAGGTGAGCAGAGGAAGACCCAAAATTTTAGATATGCCCAAAAATTTTAGGTGTCGTTATAGCATCTTTGACAATTGGCGAACCACTAGTAGAATTTAGCATCTCTATGAACATCCCTATAGTATTTTGAGTCTGGATAATGATGCAAGGGAATATTGAAAAGTTTTTATGTTTACCTCTTGCATTGCCTCGACCTTTATAGATATGCCTTCGCTTTGTGTCTCAGCTAGCTCTTGCTAGTCAATAAACATCTAATTATAAGTTCACATATGCCAGTAGTTGATGGTGATGCAAAGAATAAGGCAGAGAGATTATTATATTCATAATTTTAAAAACAAGTTTTTGGTGTTGCTCCATTGCCAGTGGCCCTCGACAGTACCCTGATGGAGTCACTCCAAGAGATCACAAACATTTCTCCACTGCCAGTGAGCTTGGTCAGTACCCCGACGGAGTCGTTGCATCCTCTTTGTGTATCAATATTTTCTTGATCCTTTACCCTTTATTTAAATTCATTTTCTCTTATGTGTGAATTTTCACTTATTATTGGGTGTTCATTGTGCTAGGGCAGATGAGGGATCCCAACTTGTTTTATGAGTAAGAGAGGTTGTTTATTTTTTAACAGAAACTAAGATATATCATGATTTAGTTTTCCCTCATGCCAAGCTTCCACATCTCATCTCCAGTTAACAAGTGAACAAAGAACATGATTCATTGAAACAGTCGAGACCATGTTGAGCACAAGGTTTAGGTTATGGGTATAATTCATTCAAACTAATTAGGGTTCCCCATAATTAATCCATTCTTATATTCCTTGTTAACAAATTAGACTCGTAGGAGAGATATCCAGGATGCAACTTTCATGACTGGTTCTAACAGAAGTTGCCCATTGGAGAAACCATCACAACTACACACAATTATTAGGGCTAGGGTTTTAATGCTAGGGCGAGGTGTCCAGGGAATCTCTTCTATGGTTTCAACATGTGAAAGGTGGTTGAGAAATCCTCCTTTAGGATTTGTGCACGTGGAAACAGGTGTGAGAACTCTAGTCATAACATCAAAGGTTCGAAGGCTTCAAGTTCATGAAGGCTCATGCAGTGGTATGTAACATAGGGGGAATTACCAAGCTAGGTCAAAGGCGAGTGTTTGTTAAGAAAGAAGGAAGATGCATGATGTAATGCAATAGACAAGGCTTATGATGCAATGTAATTATATATGCAGAAGAGATAAACTAATTGCAACTAAAATACCAATACAATGCATATGTAGAGATTTCATGAATGTCATGCAACAATAAACAAATGCAAGGACATGAGTGAAAAATAAACATGGAGGAAACTAAACTACCTATAGTAAGGAAAGTGAAACATATAAAATTTAAACCATAAAGCAAATTCTAATCAGAAAATTAATAATAAAAAACTAAATCTAACTAGTCTAAACCCTAAAAACTAATTTAACTAGAGAGGAGGTCAGGTCATGTGAAATCAAACTTCCAATGCATCCACCGCAATAGTTCCAAGCCTGCAAAAAAAAATATCATAGCAATTAGAATTTGTGGAAAGAGTTGTGCAAAAACTAAAATGCTCACTTGTGAAACATGCACAAGAGCAAGAAAGTCACATCTACTTACAGGGAAACCTACCAAAGAAGGCCATTCAAGGAAAACTACAACCCAATCCTGGTAAACCAAATAGAGTCTATCAAGGACATGAGGACATGACATAACCATTAGTGGAAGCTGAAGTGCCTCATCATTTTGACAAATATCTGACCCTTTGTTAAATTATGGTATGTTCTATGCTTAGAGAAATTTACGTTTCTTTATTATTATTATTCATCGATTAGCAATCACATGTGCATAAGTAAAGTGCATATAGAACATTAAACGATCAATAGAAAACAAGCCAAGACAAGAGACACAAGATATGGAAGCTAGCCAGGGACAAACCCCACAATGTGTGGGGAAACCCTTTGATCAAATCTTCTTTTATCTTCAATAATTCAGTAGATAGAAATAATACAATAAATCTGATTTATATAAGCAGTAGCAAACCCTACATCAGCAGCATCAACATTAGTGACTTCATCATCAAAACTAGGGCAGTCGATATCTCGTAAACGAACCCTCAGATCGGCTTGATTCCACCACCAAAAGATGTGGCCTTCAAAGGAGGTCCACATGGACCTACAATGCAGTTTAGAAGAGGAGGTTTGATGGTCAACAGTGGTGAAATTCTGGATCTACAGTTGTAGCTTTAGGTTCAACAGCTTCCTTCCACATGTGTGAGAGAGAATCTCTTTTCTGCACAGTAGAGAAGAGCCTCTTTTCTTCATAGGAGAGAGAGAGAGATGTGATGAGATGAGTGAGTGAAAATGAGGGAAAGTCTTCTTGTATTTATACACAACTGTTGATTTTTGAATAGATACAATTGTTGGGCTTCTGAGCCTACATGAGTTGTAGGTTGGCTTGATAATAATTCCATAATCAAAATAAATTCATATCTCCATAAATACTTATTAGAATCAGATGATATTTAGATCAATCCTACACCTCTCGATGAGAGGAATCTAATAAAAATATTATCAACAATGAATAAGATGACCCACATAGAGTTTGGCCCTAGTTTCCAATTTTAACACTCCCTCTCAACTAGGGGAACTCCATCTACAATCTATCTATCGATCGCTACTATTCATCCATCAAATGCATTTCCCTGTACAGTTTGACCCATGCTCTGCTCTACTCTATCCTATTTCTGGTCTGTTCTGCCTACTCTGCTTTGTTCTGTTCTTCCCTGTTCTGATCTGATGTACTCTGCTCTGTTTTGGTTTGCTCTTCTTTGTTCTATTATCCTCTGCTTTTATCCAAATTATGAAGAATAAGAAATGATCAAGGATGCATCATACTGACTCAAAGTCAGTCTCATAGTATGTACCACTAGTCCTAGACCACTCTCAACCAACCCGAAGTCAGCGTCATAGTGAGGACAACTCCTACCCATGGTCCCAGACCAGTATCATCCTCCATTGACTCAAAGTTAGACTCAAAGTGCATACCACTGGTCCCAGACCAGTCTCAACTGACCCGAAGTCAGTGTCATAGTATGTACCACTCCTACCACTAGTCCCAGACTAGTGTTGTAGTCTCAGAGAGTGTACCACTATTCCTAGACCAGTCTCAACCGACCCGAAGTCAGTGTCATAGTACGTACCACTCTCACTGGTCCCAAACTAGTCCTGCATTGACCCGAGGTCAGTCTCAGAGTATGTACCACTAGTCCCAGACCAGTCTCAACCGACCCAAAGTCAGCGTCATAGTGGGTACAACTCCTACCACTAGTCCCAAACTAGTACCATTGATCCTAGATCAATGAAGGTTATCCTAGCATAGGAAGTATGGTATATACAACAATGTGTCCATTAGTACTACTATGGTCCCTAACTTCATTTCCCTGCTCATTGATTAGATGAGAGATACTTCCCATGAGTCCCTGACTACATGGGTAGGATGCCTTGATAGGAGTACTTAATCAATCACGTCCTCACAGGAGAACTAACCATATTGCTACACAATCGCCATGGAGAACACATCATCTAGGCCTCAAAGGAGAACTAAACATCCTGCTACATAATCATCATGGAGAACACATGATCTAGACCTCACAGGTGAACCAATAATCTTGCTACATAGTCGCCATGGGGTGTAAATGTACACCACAAGGGGATAGTTTTGGCTGTGGAGCATGATTATTCAAAGGTCTTTGTTTTAGCCAGATGTATATCTGAGGAAGTTTGTACACCCCTCCACACGGGGGGGTGTGGAGTGGGCCTGTCCCCCCTGCGGGGGTGTTTGGTCAATTTAGTGATGTCTAAATTGCAACTTTTAAATGTCAACTCGGGGCTTGTAAGCTGATGAAGTGAGGTGTATTGTATGTACTTAGGCAACTATTTCTTAAGCCTTTGTCGTTTTTAACTTTTTAAGTTTGTTTTCAAGTATATATCTCCTAATGTGATGTGATGGAAATGAAATAAAGTTAGTGAAGTGTGTGAGATTGTGATGAGCTTTTTATAACTTAAAAGTATTCTATAAGAGAGCTTGAACAACAACTGAAATGAAATCAACTCTTAAAGGAAAATAAAGGCATCAAATAAAAGACTAATGACATTGGCCCAGTATCTCTGCTGTTGCAAAAATGAAGATGAAATCTATGTCAAATAAAACTAAGCAATGTGAAACTAAAGTAAATCTACATAAAGAAAGACTAATCACAAATACTTTAGCTTCTTCTTAACCTCTTGTCTTTTAACTGAATATATCATGTGATAAACAATTAAAAATAAGCCAAGAAATTGTGAGTTCTTGAACAACTAAACCAAGCTATGCTAAGTGATATTTTGGTCCTCAATGAAGATATTAAATTATGAAGAAGGAACCATCAATAGATAAACAACTTGATGTCTAAAAGCAGAAAGCAACTATGCAAATTAACTAAATGATAATAAGGAAATGAAGGCTGCAAAACAAGGAAGGTCAGCAACATAGACAAGATGATCACAAGTGTCACTAGTTGTGAAAAAGAAAAGAAAGAAACTGTCCCAGGAAGGCCTAAGAAACCTACATAACACACTGATCAGTCATGGAAAAGTGCAGAAATATAAACAAGAAGAATTCGAAATGTATATACAGCTAACAAAACACAACAATCAAAGGCATTATATACATAAAATGAGACAAAGAAATGCAGGAAATTAAAAAGTACTGTACAGGCCTTCAGTAAATAGGGGCCCTCTGCCTACTCCAGCCGGTTCAATGATCAATTACACACTCAAATGGAAAACAATCTTCTCATATATTATGCATGAAATAGAAAATACAGTGGGAGTTCAAAATTACATATCAGCAGCTAACAACTAACTATCCAGTGTTCAAAGACGCTTTATTTATAACAGAGGAAAGCAAACTAACTTAACGCAAACTAAGCTATTTGAGCAGCTGTGTAAAAACACATAGTCTTGCTGCGTCCTCGGATTTAGGCAACGTCGTTGTGGGCATTCAATACGCTATTGGATTCATGTTTCCCACTATCTTCGTGACTGAGGACGATGCCACCTATTCTTCAAGTGCTCTAAAATAGAACACGCAGAGTCGTGCCACTGCCAATGACCTCTGTTGACTGTAGTTTCCTCCTCATTGACCACGGGTTTTGATGACTGGTTTGGGTGATCTGGAGGGACACACACCATGTCCTTGGTTCCACGAACTTTCCCATGTGGCTCTTCTTCTCGGAGGACACCTGGAACATATCATTTAATAAAACAGCTGCGGAATCCGGGGTTGGCTGTGGAAACCAGGATTAGTTGCAGAAACCCTATGTGAGCTGCGGAAACACAGCACTTTGAACCAAAATTCTAAACCAAACACAGTCATTAGCATAATTAGCAAACCATGTAAAAAGTCCTAAAATACAATGATTTGAGCAATTTGATGGAGGGAATGAGTGGAAAAAGAAAGAAATGAATAGGAAAAGGAGGCTGAGAGGATGTATAAAGAAGTGTAGGTTTGAGGCTCAACATACCCCCACTGTGAAGGTGTTGCATGTCCTCATGCAACCAAAACTTGTCATTGTTTTTCAATCCATGTGCTCAGATGCTTCTGCCAAAACATATAGCCTTCTTCTCTTTCTCCTTGCTGCCAAAATTGTCCTTGGTTTCTTGACTAAACACCTAAACCTCAAATTGATCAATGCCCTCCTCAGTTTCTTACATTTTCCTTTCAATTTTCTGTTCTTCTTCTACCAGAGTCCTAAGTGAAGTATTGTATTGTCATGGACCATTTTTTCCACCTTGCTTTGTTCTTTCAATGCTTCGTTTTCTTGTCTAACATGCTGGTTCAGGACTTCTAGTTCAAACACCTCGTGTTTTAAAGATTGGACTTGTTTATTAAGAGGCAATATAGTGCTTGGACCTACAACTGATTGCTCCAAGGCCTCCAAATAATCATATACCTCCTGCTAGTCAGGGTCAATCTCAGGTGTTCTTCTTGGGCTATGTTCAAAATCAACTTCTGTTTGAGGTTCTGTCTGAAAGGGACTCTCTTCGCGTGGAGGAGTGGACTCAAGGTTAAGCTGAGCTGGAGCCTTTTCAGGTGTACCTTATCCCAAATCAATGAAATGTGATTGTTTTTTCTTTAGTCACTCTCATTTTTCCTTTAAGTCTACTGCTTCTTCTCACTTGTACACTAGTGCTCTTTTGCTAGGCACTCTGTTTTTATTTCTGTTTCTTCTTTGAGAGGGTAGCAGCTTGAAGTTTTGCTAGTCTATCAGCCAAGGTTTGGGAGTCTTCTTCTACTGAAGGTTCAAGTGATGGAGATGATTCATGAACAATTGTTTTCCCTTTATCCTTTTTCTGTTTCTTGGTTTTATCTCTCTCTTTCTCTTCTTCTTGAGTGGTTTCCTGAGTTTCTACAATAGGAGGATCTTGGGCTGCAACATCTCTTTTTGTTCTCCTACTTCCTCTTGGGATTCTAGGAGAAATGCTAGCGGAAGCTTCAGTTACTTCTTGCAAATGATTCCTGACTAAAAACTTTTCCCATGTATCATTGTTATTTTTCAATTGATCCTCTATGAGAATTCTAATGAACCCGTGATGATACAAGTGGGGCTCAATATGGCCTACATTCTTTTGGACAGTGGAACTCATTTTCTTTAAGCTTCGTAACAGAAAGTAGGGTAAATTGATGGCATGGCCTTCCATGAAGTTCATCATAATTCTTGCATGGTACATATACATGGTGCCAAAGTAGCCCTCACATGTAATAAACTTTTGAACAAGTAATAATAATGCAGTCCATTCTTCCTTAATTACATGTACATGAATCCCTTTAGTGAATATTGAAGTGTCCATACCTGGGTTTTTGAGCATGTTCTTCCATTTCTGATCTTCCAACCCTCTGTTCTTAAACCATCTGTCTCCCACCTGAGGTAGACTGGTTGTTGTTGCTATGGTTTTCTCCGTTATTGTGAATTTCATGTCCCCTACTTCCACGGTGTGCCCAATGAAGGATCGAGCAAATGCCTTCGTTACCTCCTTATCATATCCTCTGAACTTTTGAATGAATTTCAACCATTTTGCTTTCTTCAATGCTTCCTTCGTCTGAGGATACCCTTCTAAATATTTTGGACCTTCGGGTTCAGCTCTAAGCAGCTTCCCCATCTTTGGCTCTCAACTTCGTCTGAAGCTTTGACTGTGTATGGATGCTTAAGGAGGATGCTCACGGGAAAATAGGTGGATTACGGCTATAAGTGGAGTAGTCGTAACGTAATGCAAGATGTATTGCAGAACTGCAATCGGGGTTTGAAATAGAGCTATGGAGTTTGCAGCGGAAATGGGAGTGGAAATGGTGTGAGTATGAGGGAGTAGAACACAAGAAATGAGTTCAATGCATGCGGAAATGGAGTGATAATTGGATGGATTAATGGCCGAATCCTTTAGATACGGGTGGCTTACGCACACGTATCAGTATTGGCTGCGGAAATCATGGTGTAGAAGAGACGTAGTATAATAGGTCACTCTTTCGTACGACCAATAAATGAAAGCGCAGTCCATTTCGAATTTGGATTATGAGTGATTATGGGACTGTTAGAAGGGTATGAGGTGGATGAAGTATTGTCGTGGAGGAGAAGTGGGATGATCTTTGCCGAATCATTGCATTTAGTGGATCTTTCCATGATTTAATAACTATGCATAAAATGACATTAAATTGTTGTTTGGAAAAGATTTTGATCATACCTTCATGAGTTTGCCACTTGTTGATTAAGGTTGCTGATCCATTATTGCTTTTTGATCCTGCAGGTGCCTCATATCCTTGCTGCCTTTGGTGATGATGATTTTAACCTTTGACTAAGATTTTCCTTTGAAAACTAAGTGCTGCTAGCTGTAGAGACAGAATCATTTCTGGCTGTGGAAACTGGTGCAAGCTGTGGAAACTAAGACATCTCCCTTTTAACTGCACAAAGTTAGTTAGGAAAAGACTAACTGAATGGAAATAGTCCTGAAAAGGATTTTTATTGATGGTATGAAATGGAGTGAATGGAATGAAGTGGAAACATGAAATGGAATGAAGTGAAATGAAAAATGATGAAGTGAAGTGAGATGGAATGAAGATGGAGTGAGGATGGAAAGAGAGAGAGATTTTTTTTTGGAAAATATAGAGTGTCAGGTGTCCCTGATTTTCACTCCATATTTTCTGTATAAGACTGCCAATCTGGGATTGGTTTTCAAGCTTATACACATTTTCCTTTTTTTTTCTTTTTTTTTTCAATTCAGAAAGAAACAAAGATTAGGCTGATGGAGGAGAAGAATTCTTCTCCACTAGCCTCATTGCAGAATTTTCTTGAAATATTTTGACAAAGTCCTCTTTTGAGAGTGACTTATGATAAATTTTCAATCGGTGGCCATTCACAATGAGAGGAGTTTGAAACTCATCAATAGTCTTGATTCGAACTTCTCCATTGTTAAAGACTTCATCAATCTCATATGGCCCAAGCCAATGAGTTTGAAATTTCCCTTTGAAGTATTTAAACTTTGAATCAAACAGTAATGCCCAATCTCCCTTTTTAAACTTCTTCTCTTTGATATATCGGTCATGCCACTTAGTTCTTTCGTGCTGAACTAGATTGGTCCTTAATATTGCATTTTGTCTTATTTCATCTAGCTCATTTAGCTGCTCCATTATGTGCTTTTGGGCTTCTGATAGACTCATCCCCAACTGAACTACTATCTTGAAGGTCTTGATTTGAAACTCAATGGGGAGCAAGACTTCTTTCCCATAAACAAGTTCAAAGGGAGAATGTCATGTTGTGTTCCTCCATGTAGTTCTATAGGCCCATAAGGCTTTAGGAAGCCTTTCTGCCCAATCTCTTCTGTGGAGATGAACAGTTTTGGTGAGGATGCTCTCAAGAACTTTGTTTGTAGATTCCACTTGACCATTTGCTTGTGGATGGTATGGAGTAGATTTTCTATGCTTGATTTTGTATTCCTCCATCAGCTTCTCCATCAATTTATATGTAAATTGAATTCCCTGATCTATCACAATTTCTCTTGGGACACCAAAACGAGTAAAAATATCCTAAAAAAGAAATTGAATAACTGAATTTTCAGCGGCAGAAGGCAATGCCTTGGCTTCTACCCATTTAGTAACATAATTAGTGCAAACCAATATATACTTATTTTGTTTAGATGGTGGATTAATAGGTCCAACGAAATATAAAGCCCATTTCTCAAAGGGTTCGATGAGTACCTGTGGCGAGGCATTTCATTTGAAGGAGTTGGTTTCCAAACTCTTTGGCAGCTGTCACACCTTCTAACATACTGCTTTGCATCTTTAAAGAGAGAAGGCCAATAATATCCTAGAGAAAGGATTTTATAGGCTGTCCTCTTGTCAGCAAAGTGCCCGCCGCATGGTTCATCATGACATGCCCTAAGGATGTCAGGCATTTCATCTTCCCGAACACACCTTCTGATTATACAATCTGGCCCTGTTTTGAACAATTCATTAGAAATCCAAGAATAATGTGCACTCTCCTGAATGATTTTCCTTTTCTAATTAGGAAATAAGTGTAGAGGAAGCTTCCCTGTAACAAGATAATTAGCCATATCTGCATACCAAGGAGTCTTGGTAGTTACTGTAAACAAGTATTCATCTGGAAACTTATCTTCTACTGGAGAATCTTCATTAGTGTTTTGGATTCTAGACAAGAAATCAGCTACTGTGTTTTTTTTTCCAGGTCTATCCAACACAGTAATGTTGAATTCTTGTAAAAGTAAAAGCCATCTTGTAACTCTACCATTAGTGACAGGTTTATTCATTAAATATCTTATGGCAGAGTGATTAGTATGGACAAAGGTTTCATAGCCGGTTATGTAGTGTCTAAATTTATTAATCGCATGTACCACAGCTAAGAATTCTTTTTCTGTAACAGTATAATTTAACTCGGTGGCAGTCAAATTTTTACTTGTGTAATAAATGGCATAAGGGATCAAATCTTTTTGTCCCAAAACAGCTCCTAGAGCTGTATTTGAAGCATCAGTAGAAATGTGGAAAGGGAGTTTCCAATTTGGTCCCCTTAAGATGGGTGCTTCAGATATTCTAGTTTTTAAAGTCTCAAAAGCAGATTGACACTCAGGATCCCATTTGAAATCATAGTCCTTAGTAAGCAATTTGAAAAGAGGAGATGCTATCCTGGTGAAGTTTTCAATAAACCTCCTGTAATATCCAGTAAACCCAAGAAAACTCCTAACATCCCTTTGGCAATTTGGAATGGGTAACTTAGAGATGACCTCAACTTTAGATCTATCAACCTTAATTCCATCTCCTGAAATATGATGTCCTAAAACAATTCCTTCAGTAAACATCATAAAACACTTTTCATGGCTTAAAGAAAGATTTGTTTCCTTACATCTTACCAGTACTTTTTCCAAATTTTCCAAAGCTTCTTCAAATGTATTACCATAAACTGTGAAATCGTCCATGTATACCTCTACACAATCATGAATCAAGTCTGAAAAGATTCCTAGTACATCCCTTTGAAATGTAGCTGGTGCATTGCACAATCCGAAAGGGAGTACTCGGTAGGCAAAAGTTCCCCAAGGACAAGT
>APFE030956975.1:39372-51765 GCA_000404065.3 Pinus taeda | reverse complement strand
GCCAGCACATCAGCAGAAACAAGGCCAGCATCAGGACATACCCTTTTCAACAGGGTGGAGAGCTTATTCTTTATTATGAATGAAATTAATCACTTGTTTGATGAGCCTCCCAATTTTTATAAGTATACAGAGGCAGATGAGACCATAGAGTCAATTTTGAGGCATCAATTGCCCACACAGGAAGTCTGGAATAGTTTGATACATTTACTGCTAAACCAAAGCCAGTAATTATGTTTTTTCCTTTTGAAATATATAAATGGTCATGCACAGGAAGATTTTGATATGTCAGCACGTATGCAGAGAGAGGCTGAGCCAACTCAGCAAAACCATTCAGCCACCACATCAGCACTAACAATCATAGATGACAGGGCCGAAAAGCTACAGCAGGAAAGAGCTGCACAGACACGTTATTCAGCAGTTATAAGAAAGCGTTCAACCGACTCAGTGACCTCCAAAGTTTGAAATCTTCTGACAGAATTAAAGAGCATTTATGTTGTATTAAAAGCTGTAATAAATTCCTATCTACTATTTCTGTACGAGTTGATGAAGATATTTTATTTCTCAGATGACTCAATGCCTGAGATATTTTGTATGAAACACTTCTATATATTCCCCCTCGCATGAGTTTGCAGGGATTGGATGTTAGATGTAATTGATATCTTTGATATAGTTCTTTTACTGTAAATTCTCAGAGAAGTAATACAAAGGCGGTGGAATTTCAAAAGCTCCGTGTTGTTTGATGCATTGAGGTGTTTAGCTGAATGTTACAGGATTCCTGCGTATTTCATGACACAATAAGTTTTCCTTACAACTCTTTGCTATGTGTTTTCTTGTCTTTCATATCTCTTTCATGTTTCTGAGCTTTACAGTTAATGGCAAAGAAAAAGAATAGTTCAAGGATTTAATCACTCATTACCCTGAACTCAATCTAAGCTGTTATAAATGTTTTCTTCAGTTATAGTAGAAAAGGTGTAATTCTTAATTGCTACCCTTTCACACTATATCTTTCACAGTGATTATTGTCTCATGAATTCAAGTTTTGCTCCTGAGCAACATATCTCTTTCTCACACCCCAGCTTAGTGGAAAATTCTTAACTGTTTTTTTTTTATTGGTTGTTTACATTTCACCATCACAATTTCAAGTTTGTTTTATGAAATATTTAAATGGCCCTGTAACTCCAGCTGCTCAAACTCAAGATTTCAAGAAACCAGTAGCCACAGACTCCATTGCCCAATGGACTAACATTATCTGCAGATCTCCACCTCAAGTACAGAAAAGCATCCTTCCAACCAAACCTAAACCAAAACCCTCACTTCATAAATAGCCTAAAATCTCCACAGAACAGAGACAAACCTTAAAGAGAGAGCCCTCTCTGATTACAGTTGGGCTAGAAAGCTGTAATCCAAAGATTGGTTAGTGGTTACCCCGGTCGTATTCCCTTGGGAGTCAAAGGGAACAACCTGGGTGTTAATAGATGGTGTTGATAATATCTATCAAATCACAATGAAGGAAGAAGAGTGGATCAATCCCACTACAAATGGAAAGATGACTTGGGAGCAAGATAGTTCCTGCACTTCATATTTAGAAGACAAATAGGAGAAATGACATAATAGATTGCATGAAGTGTCGACAAGGCGATGTCCAAGAATCACCAAGGTAGTGCATTGTATGATAGCTAAGGTATGTGACTTACCTTTATATGATGGTTTGGGTGATGTAATACTTTATTTAGAGATTATGAAATATGGGTACCAGAATGTCAGAGATTGTTAGCTCTGTATCAAGCACTGAGGGATACTCCTGCTAGATGGTGGGGTACTCATAAGAAGAATATAGGAGATTGGAAAAAATTTAGAAGGTTGATGTGGGTAAGGTTTGGACAAGTAAAAATAGAGCTCGCAAAAAATTATGATGGCTCGAATTATCATAGAGGCCATATACAACTTTGTACGACAACTTTTGGAGAAATTCCATGAGAATAATTGGTGCATGGCTTCATTCATACCCTGGAGACAATTCATCAGAATTGGCATTTGGAAACTAAACTTCGACTTGGCACTACTAGTTGGGCTGAGATGGTGGATGGATTTGTAATGAAATTTAGATTTGAAGATGAATTTCCACATATAGACGCAACCTTGAATTTAGTTAAGAAGAAGATTTTTGAAAATGAAGTTCTAGTTATCTGTCAACCTGATTGGGATGCGCATATTTGAAATATGATAGAATGCTATAATCTCATTGAAGAAGAGGATGAAGATCCTCACAACATTTACATTAAAGATTTAGAAGTACATCGTGAAGTGAATGGACCTGAGATAAAGATGTTAGATATAACACAACCACTAAAAACAAAGAAGGTAAATATAGGGATAGTGGAAGTTTTCAATAAGATTATGGACAATGCATTAACTAAGGTACGTAATGTGAATAGAGATGACTAGGACATGAGGATTCTAGTGGTTTTATGGGCATACAGAATGACATGTAAGAAATAATCAGGATAGATACCTTTCATGTTGGTATACAGACAAGAAGCAGTTATGCCTATGGAATAAATTGTGACAAGCCTGAGAATTGTAGTTGTCATAGATATGGCAGACCCCGACATGATGAAGGAATGAATGTTGCAGATACTAGCTTTAGAAGAAGACAGATCCATAGCAGGATTCCATCAACAGGTGCAGAAATAAAGGGAGAAAATCTGGCATGACAAGCATATCAAGAAGAAGATATTTTGCTAAGGTGATCTTGTATTATTATATGATAATAAGTTCGCAAAGTTCCCGGGAAAATTTAAACACATTGGTTGGGGCCATATATCATCAAGAACATTTCATATGATTGTGTTTTTCAACTCATGACACTGAATGGTTAGATGATTCTAGGACGAGTGAATGGTAGTACATTTAAGATATATAGGGATGACTATGTCCCTCAGGCTTCGCATTGAAAATTGAAGGGAATGAAATCTTAGTGCCATCTGTAGTTGATAGCGGGCATGAGACTATAAACTATTCTGTAGGAAGGGACTTCATCGAAGGAAGATTAATGTGTGATACTCAGGAGTATGACAAAGTCTGAGAGATTTGCGATGAAGAAGAGGTGACTGCACCAAAGGGGAAATCTGACACAGTTAGCCAGAAATATGACTATCAAAAGGAAAAAGGGCACTGTTAAAAAGAAATTACCATTGAGAGGTGCAGGAGAAAATCATTTATTAAACACATTCAGTTGTATCTATCCCATACATGCCTTAAATGTGCTAAATCTAAGCCAATCATGATCCTGGGAATTCAAAATTGTTATAAAAACTGTATGTCATGCCACATTTTACAGGTTGCAGCCTAGAGAGATCGGAAATTGTGCCTTAAGTGTAAAAGAGATATTTCATTTCTGAGAGGAGATGAGAAGAATTGGTTAGGATATTTACAAAGAAAGGGCTAGCTAGTATCATGTAGTCACAAGTAGGAAAGACCACAGGGATGAATGTACCCATGTCCCCGATGGACTTAAGATTGCCAATATTTGTGCCTATATAGTCGCAAGCACAGGCACAACCACAATCGTAGCTAAAAAATATAAAGAAGAAGAGACCAGTAGAGGTCTCTACAACATAATTGAGAACATCACCACAAAAGAATATGCAGAAGGAAGTGTGGATGAAGAACAGGGAGGAAATAAAATTGGTGCAATATGAGGGACCTCAATAGTTCAACGACAGTGAGGAAGCAGTTGAGTTTCAATAGAAGGAGATAGAGGATGTGGAGGTTCCCTCTATGCTTCCAGTGCACATGCCACCAAGAAATTTGGGTGCAAATATGGTTAGGGAACCAAAGGAAGGGAAATTTTCTACCTGTACACCACTATTGCTAGAAAAGGTTCCTTTTGAAGTAGAAGGGTTGGGGAAGATTCCCCATATCAAAAGAAAATACACGTAATTTGAGCCTAGTAGGTACCTCAAGAAATTCTACTACCTAGAGAGAGGAGTTACAATATTGGAACTGCAAAAATGGGTTGTGGGAGTGCAGAGAGAGGGGCTTTTGAACATGTGGAATGTGCAACACTTTGGTTGAAGCACATTTAGCACAATCTGTGTGTGGTAGCTTCTCGCACTTGTACATGATGGTTACATTTGGTTAGGGATGAGGATCCTGATTGATGAGATGCTCATCAGGAGAATAATAGAGTTGTCATATCAAGGGAAGGACCTTGCAGATGAATTTGTGGGTGAAAGCAAAGACAAGTAGATGGCCTAGATGATGAATGAAAAGTTCAGATTAGTGAAGAAATCCCATGAATATGAGATAAACTATATCGAGGAGTAGGGTGTGTACTTGGCCACACATATCTTAGTGGGGAAGATCATGAGGAAGTGCAGGGCCAATAAGCTGCTTGCAAGAGTAGTGTAATTGTCTGAGCAGTGTGAGAAATGAATCTAGATCAACTGGGCTTCTTATCTATGTATAGAGTTTTTGATGGATTGTAAGGAGGCACAGGAAGAAGGAAATCCCTTCCACTATTCGTGACTATTAATTATTATTGTGCTTGTTGCATGGAAGAAGCTAAAGGATTCTCATTTTCCAACTATTGAGGTAGATGTATGCGAAGTAGCGAGGTATGCCTCGCTCTGGTTTACAAATGAGCTTGCATGCACAATAGAAAACAAGATCTTCTTTATAGTGATGGTGATGGATCTGCACATGGTTGTGAATCAGTATCCCAGAATGTCACTGAGCTTGTATAAATAGTATTTTCATATTACAGAATTCAAGGCAGACTTTCACATGGCATATGTGAAAGCGATGAAGGACCCAACAAAAACATGGCATCCATTTCCATACCTGGTAATAGAAGATGATGTCCTCGTGGTAGTACAGGAATGGTTGAAGGAATGGATGAATCCTCCCATTGGAGCAATTAGAGTAGCTTGAACAGAAAATGGTACCTTGTAGGGTGTAGGTATGATTAGAAAAGATGTCGATTAAGAAACAGAGGAAATAGGATGAGCACAAGAATAGGAATAACACCTCAATGATGTTGGGGTATCAGAAGACTCACCTTTTGTCATAAAAATGAGACCAAGAAAGAAGAAAAAGGTGAATAAGGGTAAGGGAGCGATGTCGCTTTTCCTCATTGATGGGGATATCAACGAGTTAGCGGAAAAGATCCAGGAGATCAACACGAAAACCTGGGACAAGATTGATGATCACTGCAAAGTGATCTTGGTTGAGGTGAAGCAGAGCATCGCGGAGCTAAAGGTGTTACCACAGGAAGAGTGAGGAAACGAGAGTAGGTAAATGAGCCATTGCGGCTAGAAAAAAAATTGGAAACAACTTTCAGAGTTAGGATGGTACACGTGCCAGTTGGGGCAGTGAAGTTTGAATCAAGTGCAGATAAAGAGCAAGCCAAAGCATAGAACATCATCCAGATGAATGTCGTTGTGCCACTCCTCCAAAAATTGCATGATTTTCACTAAGATATCACTTTAGAATTATAAAAACAAGAGTAGCACATGTCTCTTTTAAAATCAAAGACAGAGTCAAAAAAAGCATCGACGAAGAAGAAAATGGAAAAATTGGCCAAGGATGAGGAAGTATGGAAGAAATGAGAATAGCTAGAGAAGGCCATTATTGAGACTTGCATGATAGCTCCGGATGTGCAGATCCGTGAGGATGAAGCACCAATAGAAAAGGTTGTGAAGCTTGCCCTCGTGATCAAGGACTCAAAGGATGCTATGGCTAAGTTGAAATTTGAATATGAAGTGCAGATATTAGAGCTACGAATAAGGTTGTAGTCAGTTATGCCACCAGAGGTTCAAGAGTCAAGACAAAGGGACCTCAAGCAACATTGAAAGGCATATCTAATATAGTGGTAGATTGTGGAAAATTGGTCGATGATACAATGGAGATTTGGACCTCACTATAGGAGGATCCAAACATCCTAAATATTAAGGAGGAACTGTAGGCCAAGCATAAGCGCTATGATGAGATCTTGGTAGCTATGAATACCTTACCTATCTTGTAGAAGCTTTCCAACATTACTGAAGTAAAGAACCTTTAGGTGCAAATAGATGATCTTCAGAGGAAATCATAGATCTTGCAAGACAAGACTCAGTTGTTGTAGGAGGAAGCCCTGCAACTTTCACAGGGCGTGGGCGAGACACTGAAGGAATTGAAGAGAAGAAGCGGAAATATTTCAAAATACATTTGGCCCTACTATAGAAGCTTTGCTGAAGGAGGCACTCCAAGAAGAAAAATTGATGGCCGAAATGGTCCAGCAGTACAACGCAGCGTACAATGGGATCGCAGCAAAAATCAAGGGTGCCGAAGTTGAGTGACTCGGGACAAATCACGGGTGAGTGTTGGGGGCATGTTGGGAATGGCCCGCCTTGGTCCAAGTCTTGGGTAAAAGGCCTCACAGAAGAAGGAATAGACCGTGTAGAGATGGCAAAGATATATTCATCACGCAAACTTTTAGGGCTTTTGGGATGGGACAAAACCCTTAGTTTGTAATGATGAAAAGTATATAAGGAGATGTAATACTTTGTAATAAAAAATATCATATCATGTCATCATAAGTGAATTGAATCTTTGTATAATCATATGTAGTCTATAGTGTTGGAGAAGGCTTCACAGCTGAGTGCACTAAGGCCTGGAAGAGTCTGCAGTTGAGTGCATAGACCACCTTAGCTAGGTGTGTAGGTCAAAGAAGTATATGTAATGAAGTTTTATATTAATAAATGAAAAATTTTGGCGAAGAATTGCATATCTTTTTGTGTTCAGTCTTTGTTGTTGTTAGTATCGTTATGCATATTTTTTACTGAATTGTGTGAAAGAATACATGTTAAACTATTTTTTGTTATTTGATACGATAAGATTAATTCTGTAAAGATAATCATCCGAGTGAAGTTATTTATGTACTTGAAGTTATAAGATCAATATAAAGTATAAGTAAATACACAGCGCCACTGCACGGATATCCCTTTGGTTGCAGAAGCCTGGTTCTGCAACCTCCGATAACTTCTTTGGGTGAGACTGTGATTTTCTTGTAGTTCATTTCTGAAAGGGCCAGTATTTGAGGGTTTTATTGGTGTCCATCACACACTAAACTTGGGTCAAGGCCCCTCAAACCAACAATTCATGGGGGATCTCTTTTGAAAACTTGATCATCTGGGGTTCGTTCTCCGAGCCAATGTTGCAATCCTCCACATGCTCATCGACACCCTATTCAACAGGTTTTGAGGCCACATCATTGGATTTGAATAATCTCTCCAAAGGAACTAGACCATGGGGAATGGCATTTCCCTTTAGCTATAAAACTCTATGTTCTGTGATAGTTTCCTCCCAATAAGTTGGTTGTTCCTCTGTCACTTCTTCTTCTTCTATGTCGATCACAGAATCCAAAAATTTCCCAATGACTTCCATAAAACACTTTATTTTTCATCATCTTCAAACGCATTCCAATGTTACATATTGTTAGGCACTGAGGGCTTGTACCTAACTTAAAATTCTTATCTAAGAAGTGGATTTTATGGTGGCTTAAAATTACTAGTAGCTATAGCCAGGGAATTCGCCGTTTGATTTCCTTTCCTAGGTAAGAATTGGACATTAAAAGCTAGGAAGAAGTTTTTTAATAAATCCCCAACCTCATTTCTATAAGCCCTTAGCTAGGGTGCTTAGTTTGACATTGGTTCTTGATTTTCTTTACCACTAGTTTAGGTCTCCAAACACAGTTAGGCATTCAATGTTCAAATTCCTTGTTGCTTGCAGGCCTAGTAGTAATGCCTCATACTCTACCACATTATTGGTTGCCTCAAATTCCAATTTGAATGAGAGGGCAATTAAGCTACTAATCTGGTGCTTAAAAATATGTTCAAAAATTAAAATTTTCAGATTTGAATTGAAACTTGAACAACCGCTTAGATCTTGTCTTCCTAATTCCGGCACAACTCATTTTGTGGAAAACAAACATCATATGCTCCTAGAAATGAGTTTTGATCGATTTCCCAATTAGGGAAATTTTGGAAAAACAAATGTTTGTAAATTGCCTCATCAGCAGTCCATACAGCTGATTGGGCCTACTCATTGTGCATGGTTGACTGGGCTCTGTTGGGCCAATCATAGCTCACCACTTGTTAGAATGTTAATGGTGTTGAATTGTCATTTTTTTTAATTGGGTTGTCTTAGTGGCCAACCACACTCTGCCATGTGGCCCAACTAGAGGTCACCACATGGTAGCATGGGGCCTATTAACGTCACTGGAAAAAGCCCAAAAATTGGATCCATATATGCTCTTAAAAGCTCCAAATTTGTTTAAAATCATGCCAATGGATCCAAAAATGCTCTTGAAATCTTCAAGATTTGCTCAAGATCATCCAAATGTCAAAATCATCGCAAGAGGAGAGCCCTTGGAAGGGTGGAAATACACTATTGGGAGGCAAAAAAACTTTAAAACCATGAAAAAACCAAAAAATGCAAGCTTAAACATTGAAAGAATAGCAGACATTACATCTAGCCAATCAACGGCCTAGATCTAAGAAGCTAATCACAATCGGTGTTGCAGAGAGGATGACTTAAAGAAGGGGTGTAGGACACCACAGATCAATGATCTCCGATGATCGGATCAGCGGGTCGCATCGGCAAGGTATCGACAATTGAAGTAAAGGCCCTGGGCATGAGTGATAAGCGATTGCAATCAAATCGCATCACTATATTGCAACGGATTAGAACCAAGGGGTGGGGCCTATGCACAGGGAAGCGCTCATAGCCATACATCTCAGACCCAAAAGGGTTCAGAAATGAAAATATATATTATTTGAGATCTGCACAAGGGGTGGTTTTAATACATTTGCAATGTATTTCGTTATATAACGAAATACAAAGGCGAACTTGGCAGCGCCAATAGCAATGAAGCCCAGACCTGAAAGGGTTCAAGAAGTGAAATATATAATATTTGAAGTCCGCCAAAGGCCATTTTCATGTTTTTTCAGCGTTTTTCAAGCACATTTCAAAATACAAAGGGATCAAGGGACTAGCCCATCTTCGATATGCGACAAAGACCCGAAGGACAGACCCGATAGAAGAATAAACCATTTTTGAGGACTTTTGAAGTCCGAAAAGGACAGAGAGGAGAGGGATTTCTCAGTATTGTTGTGTTTTCTGTTTAAAACATAAACAATGATTGTTTTCAGCAGAAGTCCACAATATGACAACATTATTTTGTGTCAATAGAAGGCATGCATTTTCTAAGCATTTGAAAGGGCCACAACACACACAACTCATCCCCAAACTGACAAAGAGGCCAAGAAGTAGCACAATGCAACACAACACACGCAACTATCCAAAAAAAATAGAAATATCAAAGGCCACAGCTCAGCTCATCAAAACAAACATCATGGGGCATCTTTGGCATGAGAGAGCTCCCAGATAGTGCATCAAACTAATTGAAGATTGTTATTCCTTTGTCAGAAGGATAAAACCTCCGAGCCATGCTTGCCTATTTAGGGAATCAATCAGTTAACAAGACAGATCAGACAGATTAAGACTGCAAGCCTTTGAGAGATTAGGAGCATTATAAAAGGCCTATAAAAGGCTAGAAACTAAATGTAACAAGGGTTCAACTTCTAGAGATTGTTCCTACTCTGTTCCTTCAAGCTTCTCATCTTCATTCTAGCAATATAAGCTTCTTTTTCTATTATATGTTTAATGTCCATTTTCTCTGCTATTCTATCTTTGCACTTGAATAGGTTATTCATGTTTTCTACTATGTCTAATGTCAGATAACTGTCATCTTATATCTGCATTAATAAATTAGATTTGCAAGTCTCATTTACTTCCTATAGCTCGCCATTCATATGTGGTTATGTATGTAATCTACTGGTACAGTCAGTATTCTCCATCAATCCATTGAATCTATAAATTATTGAGCATCAGTGGTCTAAAACCTTGTATTGTTAAGGGTGTTCATGCATGTCTTGAGTGAGAATAGAGCTAAAATGGTTAACTGACTTGATCCAAACCATCATCCATTCCAATAGTTCTGAGAACAATATTGAAGATTATATGTTACTAAGCATCTATGAGTTGCAACCTAGGAGAGTTTCCTCGAGTGATAACATAATTGTGTTGGGTCCCTATAATACTAGTGATTACCCCATTACTATTGTAGCTATACCCCTTATTAATATTGTTGTGCCCCTATTGCCCCCATATTTTTATTATTGTGTCCCATAGAATCCCTCTATTGTTATTTTTGTGGCTTTATATTATTATTGTTAGGTCGGCTGGTTTATATTGTGACTCCTTAGAATCCTATATATAGAAAGGAGGTTTTGTCATTTGAATCATCCAAGAATTTTTCATTTATGTAATGTAAAGGAGGTTGCCCCCTCGAAGAGGCTGAATTCTAAGGTGTTGATCTATATTTTCTATCTTTTTTTAGCTGGTTTCATAACATTTGGTATCAGAGCTTTGGATTCTAGGGTTTCACTGCTCCAAACAGGTCATCATGGCATTTTCGCTATAACGTTTTTTTGTGACGTTTCAGAAGTCACAAACAAAACCCATTTGAGAAGAAATCGTGCTGAACCGTGGGTCCGAATTTTAGATCTTTTCACGCGATATTTGCGGAGATATGATCTGAGGAAGTTGGTCTTTTTGCAGATTCCTGAATTACATTCCAAATAGGTGACCTGGGGAAAATCGTCATAACTTTCTCTCTGGGGATCGGATTGAAATTTCCTAAGAAGGTGCAGAACGAGGATGGACTATAGTTTTTGTATGAAGTTTCAGATCCAAAGGTCAAAACAGTGACTCGTGGAACGTCGTACAAGGTCGCTCTACTGAACTAGTCTATAATCAAGTCACTGTGGGAAATTTCGCATAACTCTTCCTTGGAGAAACCAATTTGGGTCAGACTTGTGGCATTGGAAAGAGGACACAAAGGGCTACTACAAATCAAAAATTCAAAACTAGATGATCGGAAAGTACAAGGATACATCAAAGGCAATATCAAGCTCCTACAAAGTGAAAAAAGATGTGTAGATTTTCTTAAATTTTTGCTTAAGCTTGGTTTGAAAATTTATTTTGAAGGAATTCAAAGGGCATAAAAGAGCATTATTATCTGTAACTGATTCCCCGAGGAAAGAAAATGAAAATGCCTAGTAAGGAGCTTGGAAGCTCTAGCATGACTCATGAATAAGAAAAAGAAATGCTATATGATATATCAAAATTACAAGAACAAGTGCAACAAGTGTCACTTGCACAAAAAGCAACAGAATCTAAGATGGATGGTTTAAGGAAATATGTAGAAGCTAAGATGGATGGTTTCAAGAAAGGCGTAGAAGCTAAAATTGATGGCATGGATGATAAGATGGAAGAATTCAAGATAAATATGAATAAGTTGCTACAAGAAATGGTCAATAAGGGTGAAAGGGTACTAAAGGAAACTCATGATGAGAACAAAAGAAATGTTAATCATGATTCCATAGGCTCTAATGTTGCATCGAAGACTCACCATATTCCAAAAATCGATATGAGGAATTTTGATGGAAAGGAACCTGCTACATGGATATTACCGATGGAGCAGTTCTTCGATCTCAATAATGTGAAAAACACACAAAAGGTACATATGGCAACTTTATATTTGGAACCAAATCAGTTTGTATGGTATCAATGGCTTTGCTCTCATAAACAATTTATCACTTGGGCAATTTTTACCAAAGAATTGATGGCACATTATGAGGATACAAAAAGCAACACTGTTTTTAGCCAATTGATAAGTCTCAAACAAAAGGGTCCAATAATGGAGCACATTGAGGGTTCCAAAAATTGAACATAAGGGTAAAAGATATTCCAGAGGAGCATAGGATTGATGTGTTCATAGGGTCTTTAAAGCATAATATCCAACATGATGTTCGCCTTTGGGAACCTGATTCATTAGAGAAGGCATTTTCAGGTTAGCAAGAAAAATGGAAAGCAAAATTATGGCAACCAAGAAGCATACCACTCACAACTATAAAGATGGAAGTGTTGTTGCCCCTAGTCTTCCACACCCTATAAGGTTGACACCACAAAAATTGGAAGAAAAAAGAGCAAAAGGGCTTTGTTACAGTTGTGATAGAAAATACACTAAAGGTCATAAGTGTGCTGAGAAGAAATTATTCTACATAGATTGTGAAGAGGAAGAAGAAAAAGAGTAAGAAAGGTCAAAAGAACAGGATATACTCCAGGAACAAAGCCTAGATGAAGAACAAATGAATCCGACGATATCTTGTAATGCATTGGCGGGAATTACCACTCCTCAAACCATCAAGATAGAAGGACAAATCAAGAAGAAAAAGGTAATAGTGTTGATTGATTCAGGAAGCACCCACAATTTTTTTCATTGTA